>JAANSP010003627.1:0-11065 GCA_036850745.1 Homidia socia
TTTGTACAATTTTTGCAACTCAGTAAACTACTTAATTGCAAATAGTAATGGAAGGAATACGGAGAAATCGTTAGAACATTATTTGCTCATTTTTTATCGTACAAAAATTCAGGACAAAGTGGCATATATACATATTTATACCAACTATTATACGTTAACAACAGTTAGGAAAATCTCTGTAAAGTGGATTTGATCGTACAGTCATTAGCAGAACTGCTAGAATTTCTCCAATAGAAAACATTTATCCCCCAGAAACGTGTTGTATCTTTCCTCTTCTATTCAATAATATTACTATTATTAAATTTATCGAGTGTAAAGTCTGGGGAATTCCTATATCATGATATACAGAAATACTTTTCTGCATCACACGTGAATGAACAAAGTTTAGACGAGATTTTTTCAAATACTCTTTGAGCACGTATAAACAACCGTAGGTTGTTGTTTTGGAGAAGCTTATCTGAAGGAAGTAGAAAATGTCACGGCTGCAGGAACTGGAGCCATACTGAAACCGATATGGATAACAATGGTGGATCATCACACATCATATTTCCTTATGCATGTATGTATATGTGTACAATTTTCTTATCTTTACTTCTCTAGTTATTCAACTAATTCCTAGATACAACGTCAACTCAAATAACAAATAATAACGTTATGCAGCTGCTGATGTGTAAAAAAATGCGCTCAGATATCGTAAATCCCTTCGGCAAAAACACGAGTTTCTGTTTCCCAATAAAACTTTCTCCATTAACTCGGTAGTTGGCATCTCGCCGTATGTGACCAAATGGTAACCTTAATCCTCATATTTTTTCAAAGTGGCTGCTCAACAGGTTTGATCTTAAGAACCGAGCACTCACCCGTACTTCAAAAAAGACATAAAAACGTGAAGCAGTCAATTACTACTTCACTCCAACATACTAACAAGAATACAATATACGATCTAACTAAAGGGCAATTTTGGAGAAACGTTAATAAAAAGAAGAATATCCGCATTAACGCCTACAACGACAATATGTAATACAGCGTTCATTCATTTCATTAATACAATATCAGTTGTTCTAAAACACTTACCTTTTACCATCTTGCATGTATATGCATCTTTCCCTCCCATAATTATACTTTCTCTACTTACTACTTTTACTCGATAGCTATGTAGGTTGTGCAGCGCTAATGCATTTCTCAGACTGTTGGTGAGTTGGTAACTAGAGCGTAAACTAACATGAGAAAAAAATTATAGAGAAACTTTTACGCGAAACGACGTGACCTCGAAAAGCGTAATAATAAGTTGTTTTGTTAGTGAGGCAACATCAACAGAGCTATTAGTATAGCCAGCTGCCTGCCCGTCGACAAAAACAACTTTTAATCGGCTAAGCCGCCCAGTCAATCGTTTGGCACAAAATAACAACATTTTGTGCAATCGATTACACGTCTAGAGCTTTTAGTATAGCCAGCTGCCTGCCCGTCGACAAAAACAACTTTTAATCGGCTAAGCCGCCCAGTCAATCGTTTGGCACAAAATAACAACATTTTGTGCAATCGATTACACGTCTACTGAAAAGTAAATGCGGAAACATACCTAAATATTGCGCTAAGTTTACTGGTGTCAATTAAGCCTGAGGATAAATAATAAAACGTGTATCCTAATCGCATATGGTAAATTAGAAGGAACCAGTTTTGACTTGAAAATGTTTCAGCGGTTTGGTAATTGTTGCATTTTTTGCTAGCAGGAAAGCTAGAAATTTCACTAGTCGTGTGTCCTTAGATCCAATTCTTCAACTCATTGATTGATTCAGTTATTGAATGTCTGTTGAATGCTTACAGCCAGACTGTATACTTGGTGTATTAACAAACATGACCATAGTTCCACGTACATGTCCCATTGCTAAAGAGCAAACACAACATTTACCTTGGCTTTCTCGTTTGTGCATACAAATTTGAACAGTAACAACAGTAGTCACATAATAATAACAAAATGTCCATTAGAGAAGATGTTTAATGTAAATATTGAATGTGAAGTAGGCCTTTGAACCAACCGTCATAATCGTGGAACGACTATTTTGAAATAATAGGGATAAAACGGCAACTGTGCATGCTAAAAGGCACATGGGGCAATGCGATTTTTTCCTTTAATAACGCTCTAGCAAGCAAACAATGTTTACAAATTGAAGCGTCCAATATGTTATAAATATCGAAAGTGAAGTAGGCCTTTGAACCAACCGTCATAATCGTGGAACGACTATTTGAAATAATAGGGATAAAACGGCAACTGTGCATGCTAAAAGACACATGGGGCCATGGGGCAATGTGATTTTTTCTTTTAATAACGCTTTAGCTAGCAAACACTGTTTACAAATTGAAGCGTCCAATATGTTACGGCTACCAAGACCAATGTTTCCATTACGTTTTAATACTTTTAATACATTTTTTCTATTATTGTACAAGAAAACGTGTTCTAAATCAATTTCTTCAGTCAACAACACATTCGCTTCACTTTATTCAAAACCACGCAATATTAATAAATATTTTTTATCTGTCTATAACTGTTTTCACTCGTTCATATCTGTACACAATAGCATCTGATTAAATGAAATCAGTTTTTAAGATTTCAAAACCATATGGGCCATTTTGTCCACATGGAAAAGTATACTACCCTTTAAAATACCTTTAAGTGCCCATATTAATAGGTAGTATATATATTTTTGAATAGAGCTATTGTATTCGTATCAACAAGCATTTTCTTGTATTTTTCAGATTGCTTTAAAATCCTATTGCCTTTGGCAATTTTTTTTAATGGATTGCAAAAGTCAAACTTCTACTCGTGACTGGAGAAATCTTTCTATTGTGCACGTGTTGACAACCAAGTCCTTGCTACATCACAATTTACTAAGGCAGTAGCTATGAATCCCTAATACTATAATAGTATTCACTGCCATTGCTTATACTACAGAATAGTTAATTTCCTGATTCGGGAAAAATGGTATTTCTGTAGTCTAATGTACAATAAGTCTTCTTAATATGAACTTAATATTGTGCATTATGCACAAGTACAACACATTCTTACTCATTTAATATTACTAGCTTATTCACTCCGTGAAATATATATATTTATAAAGAAACAACAAATGTGATTCCTGATTCGGGAAAAATGGTATTTCTGTAGTTTTTTCGAGTGCAGACACAATAAGTCCTCTTAATATTGTGCATAATGTACAACACATTCTTACTCATTTAATATTACTAGCTTATTCCCTCCGTGAAATATATATATTTATAAAGAAACAACAAATGTGCATAAATACTTGTGTCGGATGGTGAACCATGCGGACACGACCAAACAATAACATTTCAAATTGTCAGTTGAAACTTATTCATGTATGATTTACTTTATCGGATTAATTAGATACCAATTTTTACTAAATCAATAAAAAGCCTGCCATATTTTTAATGAGCTAATTAATTGTTTTTTTACTACATTTAATAGCAAACTCGAGAGAAAATATTTAAGCGTCAATCAGTCAATGTAGTAAAATTTTATATATTACTTACAAAACTCAAGGTTGAGTGACCTATAAGATTCGTATTTGAATAGCCTATACAAGGCAATCAAGCACAATGGCGACATTTACTATTGCAATGCAACAGTAACATTGAAAAATAATCAAAATTTGTTCCTTTTGATCTTTTACATGCTTCTGCATACATGCTTAATTTCATGGTCATGGCTTGGTCGTTTGTTAGAAAGAAGTTCAAAGGAGTAAAAAACCCAAACAAGCACATGTAGTGATTATGAAGTGGGTGAGAATACGAAAAGATGTGGAGTATAAAGTTTTTTATGTTCATTTGCCTACATCTTTACAATTATATTCATCATCAGCAAAGCGAAAAACCTGGCCAATAGGTAATATATGTAATATATATAATACATAATGTAGACTTGAAGAGAACTCTGAACAAGGAAGTTATGAAAAAGTGAAACCTTTGAAAGTTTCGCAAAAAATGAAGAATCATTTTATTTTATTTTATTATTATCACATTATGCATGTGATTCAGTCCAATTAGCATGCTAGCCTTGAAAAACATTTGACCTTATGTAATGAATAAATTTAATAATAAAAATATAATTTGACTTACCTGCCCGTAATTTCAAAAGCCGCTGAAAATGGAAGGACTGTGGTACCAAGTAGGAGGTCTGCTACTGCCAGGTTGACAATCAAATAATGAGTAGAACTACGGAGATTTCTACTAAGAGCCACGGCCATGAGAATAAGAACATTACCAAAAATAGTAAATATAATGATGAGACTCAAAGCAATGGATTTCATAAGGGTTCCAGCTAAATGGAGAGAGTCTGGAGAGCAATATATGAAGCTAAAGATATCCTCAGAGTTACATGAGGAGGACAAGGAGTCATTTTGAGGTTCTGTCGTAAAGTTGTTTTTTTCCTGAAAACAAATCAAATAATTCATTTCATTATAAAAACACAAAATTGTATTTGCTAAATATATTAAAATAGCGAATACTCTTGGTATATTTTGCAAAAAATTATTCGGAATTATTATTATTGCTTAATCTTATTTTTGTCTTTGGAGGATACTTAAATAAACATGATGTGAGGGATAATATGTTATCCAGTAAACCCTTAATACTCGAGTTAGTAAAAACATGAGATTCCATGAATGAGACCATCGAGACTTTATTATTACCACATCACAAGACATGGTTTGATATATAGCTGCTAACAGGTAAAGAAAACTTTCTTGTTACAAAGTGACTTACCTAAATTATTATATTTAAAAAAATGTAAAAGTATTATACTTAAAATTTAATATATGTACCTAGTTGTTTACCAAACTCTGCTCTTGATACATGTTTCATAACAGTTTTCATTTTGCTTAAACAAAATTGCAACTTTACATTTACATTATTATAAACACACGAGGCGATGTACAGATAGGACGATCACGTATACATGACATATCCTCTAATGCATTTGAGCGAAAATAAAAAATCTTATTTCTCCCCAAGTTTATTGTTATTTCTTTGAAGCTCAAGTTTACCAATAGTACCTGTTTTGTTTCAAAAGATTTTTGAGTTTCAAACTAGATAATAGCTTCAACTTTGATATAAAAATTGTTTTTGCCTGCTAACTCAAAATGTTTAGCAAAGTCTCAAACGAATGCAAACATTAGAATTATAAGCAAAGTTTTAAAACGTAGAATTTCCTCTGTGCCAGTAAAACCATTGTCGTTTACTGAACGTGGTCGTGCACTAGAATATTGCGGCTGTACAATATGAGGTTGTAAAAATGCAAACAAACGCGCAAATCGAGTGGTATGTTTACTTTGGCTTTCAAAACGGGTTTACTGAAAGAAAATGAAAGTAAATAGATGTGCATATTATAGTTTGAATATGAAATACGTTTAATATATGCCATTTAAATGGGTAAATATTATTAAAAGTTTAAAATGTCCTCCAAGGGAAAGCAGTTTGCAAGAAATGTGCAAACTGCAAACACTACCCATGATGACGCATTCTGTAAGCATTGAAAAAATATGATTATTTTCTAAATTTTACTCCCAACCGTCTCATGTTTATTAAAGAAACAACAACTGCACATTATGCTGGGTTTTCTCTGAAGGTGAAAGGATTGAATCCAACTTTTATAAAAACCAAAGTTCTCTTACACTTAGAACATATGGTAGGCACTAGGCATTTGATGAATTGTGATTTTACTAGGTAATTCTATAACAGAAATTTTAAGGATTCGCTTGCACACAAGGCTAGTAGTCTTTATACATACCATAATAAGATTTGGTGCAGCAGGTTGAACGTGTTGATTGCAGAATTCTTTTCACTTTGTATTTTCAACACTTCCGACATGAAAAAACTGATTTTTAAGTAACCTTACTGAAACGTGATCCAAAAAGAATGAGAAATAGTCTTACTTTTCTACTCTCCATCTGTGCATCACAAGATGATAAAGCAAAAAATGGCACAGGTGCGCGTGCACGTGTTTACTTTCACTCGTGTTGAAAAGGGAATATTACATACATTATTGCTCACACTGGAGAAAAACAATACAATTTCATCATTATCAATAATTTTCCTTCTTGTTATTATGATTATTCAGTCATAATGAATCTACTTGGAGCAATACTAAAGCATATGAAACAGTTTAAAAGAAATTAATTTTTTTTATTCGATGTGATAAAAGATCTCCACGTAAAAATTACACTTTTAGGCATTATATCTACTTAGAAATATAACTGTAATGTGTTATGAATTAGGTTGAAATAATATAGAATCATATAGGTTTATGAGATATATTGACTTCAACATTAATGCACCTAAGCACTACAATACATAATATGTAACATGGGCTTGAGCAAAAAAGGATGTCAATAATAACGGTATTTCCATTTTATTCTCTTCTTGGAGAGAGAGAGAGGGATCGAACAGTTGAATATTCTTTTCATGACGGCCGTGCATGTGGTCCTGAACAGAATCAATTTTGTTGAGCAAATCAAGGAAAAAAACTTTCCATTTCTATTTTTATTAAAGATTCATGAAGTACAATCACGTGAAAGAGTTTCTAAAGAATAATATTACAACAGCAATTTCAAATGGGATAATAACATCTTTATTTGACAGTCGCGTAACATCCTATTCAAGATGACATATAGTATTCCATATATTATCGATACTTTTTGTGTAAAATGGCGAAACCATATTTTTCTGCTTTTGCACAATAGCAAAAAGTACAATGAGCATTTTGTTGACTAGAATGTGACAAATATTTTCAAAAGACATCTTTCTGCACATTCTTCTGTATGTCAATCTTTTTCATGTCTAAACACTTTTTGTGTAAAATGGCGAAACCATATTTTTCTGCTTTTGCACAATATCAAAAAGTACAATGAGCATTTTGTTGACTAGAATGTGACAAATATTTTCAAAAGACATCTTTCTGCACATTCTTCTGTATGTCAATCTTTTTCATGTCTAAACACAGATCTCATATAACTCTTTTCCTTTTCTTTGTGACTTTCTTTCAGTGTAAAAATATTCGTGGCATTTGGCAGATGCGTATTATTTTTCCTATGCTTCTTGGTATTTCCTCTCTCCACACTGTCATTTTTTCATTGTTCATTGTGCAGAGCAGTTCCTGATGATTCCCCTCCACTAAAACTATGAGATGCGTAACTACTTTGGTATGTATGGTATGGTTAGTAACAAGTGTAACAACTCTGGTAGTCTGCTAATAAATGACACCATTTTGTATAGAAGAGAAAGTGTATGATCCGGAAGTTTACCTTCAATTGTAAAATAACATTTAATTTTCCTTCCATTTCTTTCAGCATTGATTTTATTTTGAAATTTTTGTCATGTAAAAACTTTATATGCCTATTTCTACTAGAAGCTTACCTCGTTTCTATAAAAATCATCTTTGTATGAATACTACAAAAATGTTATGCTTAGATTGGTACCGGGCAGTGTTTCTCTCTTATTCTTGCAGACAGCATGACAAATGAGAGAGTGAAAGTAAGTTTTCCTCATCATGATTTCTCTCATGGGCAGCTACATTTTTTTCTTTCGATTTGTTTGGTTCGCCTTCTTCCCTGTTGCCGCATTCGTTGTCTTGTTAGTACGTGTTTACAGAGTAAACCCTGCCGTTAATATAACGGTACTACATAATAATATGCTGTTTATTTACCTACCGGAAGCATTTTTGCACTATGTTTGTTGCTCGTGTTTAATATACTTTATTCCTGACGACGATGGAATGAGCTGAATAGGTAAAACCTAAAGTCGGGTACTTCAATGCTCAAAATCGGGCTTTCGGGTATTCGGGTAGCTCCTATATTGGTAGATCGGGCAGTCGGGTATCGGGTACAAAAATTTTCATTTGCAACCCTCTGCCTTCTTCCCTGTTGCCACATTCGTTGTCTTGTTAGTACGTGTTTACAGAGTAATCCCTTCCGTTAATATAACGGCACTACATAATAATATGCTGTTTATTTACCTACCGGAAGCATTTTTGCACTATGTTTGTTGCTCGTGTTTAATATACTCTATTCCTGACGACGATGGAATGAGCTGAATAGGTAAAACCTAAACTTTGCATTCATATGACGCTCTAACATATACCTACCACCATTAATAATATACTTGGACATCAAAGTACTCTCTCAACAGCATTATAAACAATATATTATTCTGATGGATTTCAAAGGACACTAGCTGGCACACGTATTTATGTCAGTAAAACCAACTATTATTAATACTGTCTTGTTCTTGGATTGTGTTTTGTTTTCACTGCGAACGCAATATTGCAAAGTGCATGAAGGGGGTCCTCTGTTGGTCTATACGATGTCAATGACAGTTAAAAATTGTTTTCCTCGCTGGATTCTATCTAAATTGAGAGTAGCCTAGATGTTGTTGTTATATAACAAACAACATAACACAATATCGTACACGTGTACAAAACAAAATGAAAAGATGGTTACAAGTTGTTTCATCTACGGGTCTGGGAACTTGATGTTCTATTAATATCTTTCAACTTAACATATCAAAATATAGGTATCTGTATACGGAATGCGATATGGACTAATGCAAATACCTATTTATATTTTAGCAAAAGTTTACTCTGTCCATCAATGTCTGCTACCAATTTAAGTAGAAGAGCATTGTATTTTTTGTTATTTATTATACCTATCCCTCAAAATCTTCCGTAATCTTGGATCGTTCAGATGGAATTCTTTGCAAGGATTTAGCAAATATATCAGCATCAAGAAAGCGTAGTAGGCATCTCAAAATCCTCTAGTTTATATATATTAAGAAATAAGAAAATAACAATGATTGCGAAACACATGCTCTAAAAGGGTTATTAATTTTGTCTCTTTATAAATGTACGCAAATCCTTACTTTTATCTCATTTTGCAACTGTTATTGTTACGCAACATGGCTGGTATTTGTGAGCGTTGCTTATTCGACTTAACAATCCTTTTAACAAAATAAAATAACACAGTGAATTCATTGTTTCCATTCGAATTGCATGCATGCAAATTGTGAAAAAGTGAAAGCAAAAGCTTCCCGTGGGAATAACTAGTTCACCACCAGATCGAGCAGATCAGATCCCGTGTACATTGGAAAACGTTTTGTGTAATTGCGACCGAATTTTTTTAACTTTAACTAATTAATATATTCCGATTTTCAATCCTATTTTGAAAGTAATAGCAAACGCTTGCATTCAAATTCATCATATCAACTAATCAGCGAGAGTGAACATTGTAATTACTCTAATTTAGCTTAAAAGTTGAAAGAGAAGGTCCCATCAAATAATAAATAAATACATAAAGCAGTTGTAGTTTTAGCATGAGTTGGAAATGAATTAAATTTTCACTCGTTGCTTTGTGTATTAGTAATTAGAGTGTAACTTTTATGCCAAAACAGTATCATTAATTCAATGTATTTTATGTGAATGTGAGCATATGCTGTTAGTTTTGATCATTCAAGCTCACAGTCGTATGCTATTGTAGAAAATTCATTTATTTGTGCATGCTGTATAACTCTGTTTAATAAAGTTTAAATATGCCTTGCAAAGTCTAGCGGAAATACTTCAAATACAAAGGAAAGGAGTATTTATTGCTACTATGTTTGAATCTTTTTTGCAATAATGTGTGGGTGTACATGATAGTATGTCCCACTCAAGTCAATATAAAATCACATAAACACACGGCTACAAGCTATGTCGTTGATGAAATCGGAAAAAGTTTTTAACTGCTTACCGGCATAAATAATCACGTAGTTAGGCTGTGTTCATGCAATATTTAAAAACTCAATGTCGTATTTTATTATTATTTCCCTTTGCCTTTGGCCATCTACCATATTAACTCAGCTTACTGGCATCTACTTAAACTGAAAGTACAAGAACTTTCGTTTCAAAAAGCTGCATTTTCCATTTGGAAGTGAAAGTATTTATCTGAATTACATTCATTATTCTACTAAACAAACCAAAACCATTTAGAATGTCGGATTATTTCAAGTTTTTGCGTACAATTTGTCAAGTGTATTTGGTTAGAAAACTTTGGCAGTTGCTGTATTTAGGTGGTTTACATTATCTGTTGCATATGAGTAGAGTGTGATAACGAGCAATTCGGCTTGGATTGGTACTACTAATTTGGTAGCTTAATAGGACTGGGTGCCATTTGTACTCTTGTCCATCGTCAAATTAAAGCCTGACATAAGTCTTATACGGTAAATAAGATCAAAATACTGAAGATAAATGAATTGTGTGTGCTTTCACATTTTTGATAGTGTGACACTACTCACAGCTCCTGATATTGGAAAACCAAAAAAAAACATCGTAATCGTAACCTAATCGCTAAGTTGTTACGAGAATACAGTAGTACATGACTAGTACAAATACATAACTAAGCAAGCTTGCACAGTTCCACTAACTTTATTAAACCACATGTTGGAAATTTTGTCGACATTTTAGGACAAACATTCAATGTTACACAGCCAGTTGCGGTACCCTAATAATCTCGTCTGCAATTCGCAATTAAGGTAGGTAATTCATCCAAACATGTAATCTACGAATGTACTTATAAAATCTATTTGCTAAAGCTATAAGGGCTAAGACATACTTTGTTAACCTGTGTTTACTTGAATTAAACCAAGAAAATGTAGTTTCACAACCGCAACGTTTAAGCATTTATTTGTATGGACTGCTCAATCTTTTGATGTGATCTTAATACGAATGGCATTACCTACGATTGCAAATAATAACTGTTGCAAAACATACTCTTTAAGCATGGAAGCAATCAAGGGCTGAAATCATGCAAACCATCATCAAAGTAAAATCAGTCAAGTTTTGGTTCACCAGTGCGTTTCCTGCGCTCAAAATTTTGATTACAATGCTCAAAAGAAGTGCGCTGATTTGTTCTCTTTGTATGAAGTATGCGGTCAAAATTCAAATCATGCAATACAACAACACGCCAGTTGATATGTCATCTGAGTGAAAAAGGTTTCTTAAACAGATATATCAAACGCATTTGTCATC
>JAANSP010003628.1:0-11064 GCA_036850745.1 Homidia socia
GTGATAATCATTTAATACCAAGTTTACCACGACCCCCTTTGCGGTTCCGGTGGAGGTCTTGGCCTTTCTGATGTGCCTTAGCGCAAACGCAGCCCTATGACAAGAGAAAAACAAGTGGTTGATCATTGATTTTTACACATAATCTGCAATATGATTTTTCACCCACAAACTAAATGATTACCTGCTAATATAGGAAGATTTTGATTGTGGCAAATCAAAATTTAGCACAACGTCCGCTGAATCCAAACTAATGCTTAATACAAAGTCTGTGCAAATAAGGACCCTGCATAAATTGCCTTGCCTGTAATTTTGCAAAATTACCCTCTGATCCTTTGGCAGCACGTTTTCATGGAGCACTTGAGGCCATAACTGTTTCTGTCGCAATCTTGTACTTATCCATTCCGCCTTGTCTATGCTATCACAAAATATTATGGCCTTATCCTCTTCAAGGTTCAACATGGAAAGCATGTCTATTTTACTAGATTCGTCTCCGTTCTCAATATTCGCAAACAAGTGAGCAATATCATCACCAAGATCTTCTGGTCTTTTAGCAGCTTTATTTCCAATATTTTTACTGATTCCGAGCAGTTGGGTTGCATGTTCCGAAATAAGAGTTCTCCACTCTGGTTCCTCGCATTTCTCCGAGTTTAAATTGCCTTCCACAGTTGAATCAACTGAGAGAACTGAAGCCGAATCACTATCAATATTACCCGATTTTGAAGTGGACGGGTAAACTTCACTTATCTGACTGCTATCTGTACTGCTGTGACTAGTTCTACGTAATCGGGAATCCGAATCTGATCCTGCCGATGACTTTCTCCCTCCATCTGAAATATGCCCTGTTCTCTCCGTAAAACTCGGGCACCTCTACTGATTCTTTAATAAATTGTTTCTCACGAAGTTTCAATTCGCAAAACGCATCAAGTTCGGAACACTTTGCAGTATTGTGGCGTACCACAATCACTTTTACTTTGGCGTCCAACGCATATATTATCTGCGAAAGAAAACAACAGAAGAATATGTTTTGTGTTGAGCAATTTTATTTTTTATCTATTACGTCTGTGTATGTGCTAATTCAATAACAATATGTATGTCAACCTTATTGATTGACAAAGCATTTTCCTTTTGGTTGAAAATCACAGACCCGTAAATTTCCTCTGCGTTGTGTAAAATCAGAAAACGAATAGAACTTTTGTGAAATAGATTTTTCAATACTAAAATTTTCATTTGGAGCAATGTTCCAATTAATATGTTAGAAGACGGTCGTTTAGCTGTTTTTAAAGTTTCCCTTCTCGATTCATTGTTTCGATTAGGCTCTTCGGGATGAAAAAACTCGTCTAACGTTTGGCATGTCACACTTGGTAGTGTTCCTGCTAATAATTCGTATTCTTTTTGTACCTGAAAAAAAGGATGCAAAATGACGTACTTAGTTAAACATTTTAAAATAGCACAGCTACAGTCAACATGAAGTTTGTGCTTTAGTCATAATTTTTTTTACCAATTTGGAAGATTTGGAGTTTGCTGTTATTATTAAAGCTTGAACGCAAGTCGGATTCAAATCAATGCAATTCAGTAAACCAATTGTCATTGCCGTGATATCACCTCCGTTTGACACCGCTTCGTATAGTATGTCTCCAGGCTTCAAGAGAGAGTGGATTAGTTGCTTTTGCGATTCTGATAATTTTTTGATGCCCTTGTTTCGAATGTAATTTAAAGCACATTCACTCATTTTCACTCCATCAAACGCCATGCAGACCTGATCCGAAATGGTGTCGAGATACGGAACGAGCGGTGCATTATCGGGCACTTTTGAAATGGGACTATTTCGTTGCAGATTACATACTTCTGAAAGAGCAGTTGCATTCAGTACTTTCGATGATAACTGTATCATCGTTCAAACCTATTAATGACAAAACGTCATCAACTGATTTTGAGCATTGTTTGTTTGGAGATCTTCTTGATTTTGGTCTGGGAGTCTTTGTCTTGTTCTTTTGTTTAATTTCTCTTGGGTTATTTGTTTGGTTTTCGTATACAAAGGCGGTGTTTGAACAAGAGGCGACTACTCCACTGTCGATTTCTACAGTTGGAGCAGGAGCTGTTTCAATACTAAATGTAGTTACTGCAGGAGGACTATAAGTAGTTGTTTCATCAAACTGATACAGAGTATATACGTCTGGGCATGATATTTTGAGCATTGAAAGTTGAAGTCTTGGCCTGGACATGAATAGTTAGTTCTGTTGCCTATAAAGACATTTAATTAATCAAACATAACTGAATTAGAAGGGAAAATTGCTAGATTTTCAAGTAGTGTAAAAAAGTAAAAACACAACTTACCAACGAGGCTTCTAGCTCGTCAGTATTATTGCGTACTTCGGTAACACTGATCGATTTTCCTTTCTACAATCATTCGCGGAAAATGGCAATATAATAAATTGTTAATATATGTTCAATGTAAATCGATACCCTAAAAAATAATTGTAAGCAAGTCTTTTACACTTATAAGAAGAAGGACTTACATATTTCTCATATTGATCTTTCAAAACTTGCTCTATAATTTTGCTATAATTTTTCTGTGCATAGTTTTTGGCTGCAATTTCATTCTACGCCAGAAATAAAAAAATCCTTTGTTATTTAGTAGTACATAAATACAATTAGTTGTTGTAAAGTTGTATTTAGCTAATTTTACCATACCCTATACCAAGTGAGGGTCACAAAACTGCTTTGTCGAGACGGACTTGGAGGAAGAAATCTAATAAAATTATTTAGAAAGTTGAAACAAATTGTAGCATCTTCAAAATTGCTAGAAAATAATTTTCTGTGATTGTTCCCTTATTATTTTATACTTTATAACATGAATATACCTTTTTCCTCGTATTAGATTTAGAGCGTTTGCCTTCTCCACAGTTTGTATATATCTTTGAGTACTTTCAGAATCTGCTTCCACTGAAACCTGGTACCTTGTAACACAAATGTTCTCCCGAAAGTCATTTTGGGTGGTTTGGTTAAGAAATTGGCACTGCAGTTTTAGTCTCTGCCAATCAGTGTACTCGTGCGGAAGGTATTGACCAACGTATATATCTGTACTAAATGATAAATATAACTGAATTTGAAATACTAAAAATATTCTTTTAAATAAATTCTCTAAACTTTGACCTCATTGTAGAGACAGCCACAACTTTAATATGATGATTTTCTACCTTGTATTTAATTCTGGAAGTTGAATGTAGTCATCATGGGATCTTTCCTCGATGGTTAAAAGTTGATTTTCCAGGTTCAAATACTTTTGAATATTGTTCTACAATAATCATAAACATTATGGAAATTTAAATAAGACATCACACGCCAATTCAGTACGAAATTAGGAACATTTTTATTTTCCATAAACAAATATACAAAACTATGAGTACCCCTAATGATTCCGATATTTCGCTAAAATCATCTTTATCTCTTTGCATTTCCTTTTTGAGGTTCAGTATTTGTAGCTCCAATTCTTCGATTCTGGTTAAATAAGATGCCTGATTCTAAAATAGAATACCACAATTTTCAGTTTGTACTTTCGTAGGTGTCAACAGGCTCATTGTTAGTTATTTTTTAACTTTACAAACTGCATGATCTTACACACACACCGTACAAAAAAACCCTACCTGTTGATGTGTTGATTTTGCGGAAGACATTGTATTTTCCAAAAGTGTTAAGACTTGTTGCACCACCCCAATCTTATCATGGAGCCTCGAATTTCCATCGGAAGGTGCCATATCTACACCCCCACTTCCGTTGAATTCCATATTTTCAGACCTTACTTTTATATCCCAGCCCAGTGCAGCAGCTAATAGGGTTTAGATTTTCGAACCAACCATATAAACTAAACAACTAAATCTGCCGAGTACTGACTAGTGACATCCAGAAATTTGGGTAATTTGGTTGCTCCAAACCAACATGGCCAATCTAAAAGATCATGTTAATTACGCCTTGTTTGTTGTGTATTATTATTTGGCACTTTGGCACGAAGGTCATCATAGCCATTCCGTTCAAAGTTGAGGATGCATATTGCAATTCAAAAACAATGTAAATATTTTGGTTCCTAATACTTGATGAACAAGATTATTCTGACTGCGTGACTGTCACAGCCACAATGCAACAGTTAGTTTCAGTTACAGTCCACCCACATAACATTTTTCAGTCAAAATAATTATCTACGACAAAAATATTCGAAAGTATTATGTTATCTCAATCTGTTAGGTGGCCAGAAACAGCGATCTTTAATTATTTTCAAAAATTGAAAGTAATCGACACTTCGACCGACACTGTTGTTATTTATAAAGTTGCACGCACATTTGCAGTTGGACTGATCATTTTGGTTGGAGTAAAAATCCAACTTACTAACTGCTGTGCCACAGCAGATGATATCCATCTTGTTCAGCTCGAGCAGGGCAGTTTTTTACCAAACGGATCGAGTGATGACAGTTTAAGGAGTTTCAATCGCGCATAAACATTGGGGTACTGAGAAATAACGGCACATTTCTCCTTTGTCTTTGTTCATTTCACATTGCATACATGTGGCTGGGTGCAATAAGTATAAATAAGCATACTTTGGCCACTTGCCACTTGCAGCAAAGCGTCTCCGGCTATGTAAACATGAATTCAATTTCCAATACGATGTGCGCGTTTGTAAAAGTACGATATCAAGGTATTAAGATAAGCAGAGAACTTATATTTTCATGCACGTATTTTGCTAATTGTTTGTAAAACCGTCTGTCCATTACGGCTGCGGCTGTTTAATAAGAAGGAAAAAATATACATTCACTCAAAAACCTTCAACTTAATGCAATATGCAGTGGTGTTGGTGTTTACCATTACCAACTACCTAGCCTTTCTGGCGTTGAAATCAGTTGTTGCTGAATTTTGACATTCGGTTTACATTGAACTTGACGCCTCATCGAGCTATAAATTTTCATCCTTAGGTATACTTTATTAATGTGAAGCCGCTGTTTCAATCATTTAATTATTTATTTGCTACATTTTAATTCAATAAGACATTTATTATCTTCACTATTTGTTTTAAAATAAATTTTCGAAAAAACTTTATCATGAGGTCTCATATAATTTGGAAGGACAAGGGAGCTGGGTAAAAGGCCAAAAACCTGCTCAGATTAACCAGAATCCAATGCATCATCATTCATCATCTTCCTTAGGTTTTTAAAATGCTGCATAATTTTTTAATGCATTGTTTGAACAAAGTCCTAGCTTCTTTCAAGATTGCTGTTACGTACAAAAGGGATTCCTGACTGATCAATTAGTCATAATAATTAATAACATAAGGTATAAATGCAAGCCCATTGCTTGCTGCTTTTTCTTTTTCTGAAAAAATCTACAATGGTAAATTGGAATCACTTCGGTTTGTGCGCATACGCACATAATATATTTAACTAGTTAAAAATACGTTGCATTATATAGTAATGCAGCGTATTTAACAAAATGTAAATATTTTCTGCGAGTTTATATACTGTGTACTCGTTCTTCTTCCATTCATTGACTCGGTGAACTTTGGTTCAATAATCAGTGATAAATAAAATACCTACATGCTTTGAAAAAGGTTTGTTTTTACACTTTTCCCTTTGATTTTAATAAATAAGCTGGGAAAGCGAATGACACCACTACATCGCTTTTAGCAAACGCTTATGAGAGGTCATGCAACATGCGACAGCTTTACACTTTTAATAATAGTTAAGTTAATGATGACTCTTATTGCTGTTTCCTGTCTAAGGAACAGGCATTTAATGTCAACTTATCGTTTTAAACTTTATTCATCAAAATACTTCGAGGATTGAAGGTTGAGAATTAGAATTTACTTACACATACCAGATCATTTACTCAATATTTAAAAAAGGAAAGCTCTGCGGATAAAATACGGATTCCACTCCACTTCAAGACATCTCCACTCTCCACCAGTATTAAAATTCGTTCCTTGAACTCAAATTTTACAATGCCCACTAACAACGTTGTGCTTTTCAGAAAACGCTTGCTTTAATGTCACGTGACTTTTTGTGTTTTCTGAGTACACTGATTTATAACAGACCATATAAATTGTCTGATGTCATCAGTATATTGAGGAAAGATGGAGAAAATCTCACCTCTAAATTTGTCCGCGGGCCAAGTTTACAATGAAAGCAAAGTAGTCAACTCTGGAATGAATTGAAATCTTTTCGATCGCGGCATAATCACAAACATGGAGTAGAATTATTGTAATTCATGAAAAACAATGGAAGCGGTACACTCATTGCATTCCAATATATTATGAATGAGATATTGGTTGACGTCTCGCCCAAAAATCAGATCATGGCTAAATAAAAATCCAGATTCAAGAAGTTTTCAGACAAAAAAATGAACTTAATCGCAATCAATGAACTGGTAAAATTTAATGTTAAAACCAAGTGTTTACGATCAAATAAATGTAATAGTAATATGTGTGTACTTCACCAACTTCACAAAAGTGAAAAGTTAAGTAAAATTATTAGTACATAATATAGGGTTTGAGTGTGTAGTATTGAGTACACATGATAAAGTGGGTGCAGCAGCATTTCAAATCAAACATGAAGGACATGATGACAAACGTACCAAATAAAGTTGCTACAGTATACAGAGGATTTTCCCTTCTCCCTCAGCTATCATTTACCGTATTACCAAAGATAAATAAAATATCTCCTTTAAGAACAAGGTGCGTGGTCATCCATTAGGCATTTGTTTATATTATGATTTGCATGCACTTACCGTGCATACGCAACGCATACAAACATGTTTTTGAGCAAGTAATAATTATTATCATCATCACACTGCGCATCGCTTTCCTACATGCATTCCTTACCTGCCTAACTATTGGATCTAATTTTAATTATTATAATTATACGTTCTTAGGACTTGTGCTGGTCCAGCACAAATAATGTGTCTGAACTGGATTTTAGTAGAGATGGGTGGTGGTTGAGGCTAACATTTAAGACGAATGTATGTATTAATGATGATAACACATTTAGAGTAGTCCAAGAATTATTTAGTTGTAATGATCATTCAGATTGATTTGTTGCAGCATGCAGTTCAGTTTGGTGACAATTTCAGTTACTTAATTTAAATACGCTATTTTCCTGCATAAAAGTTATTTCTTTTTTTAAACCGTATATGAACAACCTTTACTCATCCTGTAAACTGACCACATCTTTACGATCTTACGGAACTGGAACCAATATGATTCCTGAGGATTCCTTGAAACCAAATCCTTCGAGCCGAAAACCTTCAGGTTTGAAGTGGCATATCACCACTTTTTAAACTTTTTTGTTTATGATAATAGCTTTAATTCAGTTTATTTTTTTCTCAACTGTCCCGACCGACCTCAGGATGGGGAACACGTCATACGGTGATTGCAATGGGTTTCTGGGGATTCGCAATGTCGTATGCTATGCGGGTCAATCTTTCCATTGCAATAGTGGCAATGGTGAGACGAAATGGCACATCTTTACCTATCCCAACCCCACCACATCTCACTCTCAAGGATCCACAAGACCTAGATTATGGTTACAGTTATAAAAACAACGGAACCGGATCTGCATGTCCAAGCCCTCCACACAACGAAACTATGAATCCTTACTCAGAGGACGGGGAATTCAATTGGAATGAAGTGGAACAGGGCATAATTTTGGGATCATTCTTTTACGGATATATGGTTACTCAACTTCCAGAGTTATAAACTCAACTGCCATTGCGTTCACTGGTTATGTATTGAATACTATTAAAAGTTGGAATTAGGGACACTAAAAGTATGATTCACTTTGCAGGGGGCATCATTTCACAAAAGTATGGAGGCAAATGGCCGCTTGGTCTGGGAATATTCATTACTGCGATATTTGCACTTCTTACACCTCTTGCAGCTCGCACGCATGTATCCTTGTTAATTGGTGCAAGAATTATTCAGGGTCTCGGAGAAGTACGGAAAATTTTCTCTTTTTTTACAAAATAGATCAAGTCAATGCACTGTTTTAACTTTAAACTCTATTGCGTTCAGGGCCTTTGTACCCCTGCAATGCACAATTTACTTGGAAACTGGGCTCCACCCACGGAAAGAGGTTTCATGGCCGGTGTGACATACTCTGGTACCTCGTTTGGAACTGCTGCAACGCTTATAGCGAGTGGATACATTATTCATCTTGGTATCTTTGGAGGGTGGCCTGGGGTATTCTACATTATAGGTATAATTTCCATTGTTTGGTTCGTTTTGTGGTGCTTTCTGGTCTATGACACACCCACATCCCACCCAAGAATTTCTGGAGACGAACTATACTACATACAGAGTAGTATCGGAAATCAAGTATCAAATGTGAGTACATAATATAAATTTGCTAGTTCATATTGCCCCATAAATACGAATGAATGTTCCATTAAAAATGATGGCATCACACGTTGTCTACATCCTTTCGGCAAACATTGAAACCCAGACATTTTACATCGTAAATTGTCGACTGACTAATTGATGAAAATTTACTTGTGTCGGCTTTTTAGAAAAAACTATCCACACCATGGAAAAGCATTATGACTTCAGTACCTTTATGGGTATGTTATGTCTTACATCCACATTTTGCAACAATATTTCAGGAACGTGTATATATCATCAACGAAATTCTAAGTTACACTTTTAAACTTTACAGGTAATTGTGGTAGCTCACACAGGTCACACATGGGGCTTGTACACTCTTTTGACCGAACTTCCCACTTATATGCGATCCGTACTGAACTTTGACATTAAGCAAGTAAGTGCAAGCTTTAGTTGCACATTTATTGGAGCTAATGACTTTATGCAAGATTGGGTTTAGAGATAATGCTGTATCAAGCATACCTAATCATTAAAATTTTTACGGTTCATACTCACAACAGAACAGTTGGATGTCAGCTCTTCCGTATGGGGTTATGTGGATTACTGCATTTATAATTCACAATGAGCGCAGAGGTATTCATCAGCAGGAATTGGTTGACCACCGTAAGCGTAAGAAAAGTTTGCCAAATTATAGGTACGCCAATTATGTGAATCTTTTTTTGCTCATTGCTCAAAAACCCGTTTACAATAATAATTGATAATAATTAAAAAGCATCGTTCTTTAACATGTGTGTACAATTTTGTAGTCAAACGAATTGTATTATTAATATACAAAAGAGAACCTTAAAAAATTCTTTTGTTTTTGACAGCTCACGTTGGAGCCGCTTTAGCACTGATAGGAGCATCCTATTCTGGATGCGATACATCTCTGACCATCTTCCTGCTCACATTAGCTGTTGGGCTAAACGGCGCAGCATTTGCAGGCTTTGGGGTAAAATAAAATTGATACGAAGCAGCTCTCAAAGTCAATCTATATAGATTCATAGCAAATATTTTGCTGGTTCAGCTAGCCATCATAAAAGAAAAAAATACATGATGTCACCGCAGAAAGGAACCTTGACCTTTTTATTATACAGTGGCACCACTCCGTCAATTATTTTATAACCTTTTATTCTGGAAAAGAAAAAAAAATACATGATGTCACCGCAGAAAGGAACCTTGACCTTTTTATTATACAGTGGCACCACTCCGTCAATTATTTTATAACCTTTTATTCTGGTGTCAAGTAACTTTTAATGGATAAATACGCAATATTAACTTGTCTCATTAGGTACTTGAACAACCACATCTAGTTTTTCTCATTAAGTTTTCATTAATGTTGTCTCTCTTAAGGTTAATCACGTTGATATTGCCGCTAATCACGCCGGAGTCTTAATGGGCATAACCAACACGGTTGCAAACATATCAGGATTTGTGGCTCCCTACGTAGCTGGATTGCTTATCAATGGAAATGTACGAGTAACAAATATTATAAATAGCATACCAGCGTAGTACCTTTATTATTTTTTGTTTACTTGAGAAATCGAACTCAGTTGATAAACTTTTTTTGTTTTCTGGGTTTCTTCCAGTCAACATTGGAAAGATGGCAAATAGTATTCTACATTGCTGCTGCTGTATACGTCATTGATACAATTGTGTACTTATTTTTCGCCTCTTGTGAGGAGCAACCTTGGAATAGAGAAAAGGTTGTCCCAAGACTTCAGTCACGCTCGACAGACAACCTTCTCCCCATTCCTGAAGATTCACATCCTGCAGTGGTGACGAGTGATGAAGAAACTGGAAATGAACAGACGAATGCAGATGGAGATATCGTTAGGGCTTAACAAAATGACTAAATATTAGGCTTAGCAGTTACTGACCCTTTTTGTATTTTATTTTAACTTTTTAATGATGAAATCTCAAAAACTAACTGTACAGTAAAGATAATGGAACATACGTACTCTCAGTCAGTTGCAGTTTTACATGCTAATAGTATAATATAATCGCTTCAATTAACGTTATACTTGCTTTAAGATTTAGAAAAGTGCCATTTATGTATAAGCTCCTATAATTTAACAACATCTATGACTTATACTGGTAAATTCATCAGATGCAAAGATTGGAGATTTTTAAATTGATTTGTACATAGGTACATACCTCTATATAAAATGCAAATATAACTATATTTATGTACGACTATTCTTAATTCTCTATAAATACCACATGTGCGCAATTTATTCCTTTTATGCAATGACGTTAATCTTTTTGTATCAAAATATGAAATTGGCTTTGAAAAAATATGTTGTGCTTTGATTTAACTCGTCGTGAAATAAATTTTGTATTCTGTACAACCAGTGCAATTATGTAGTTTGTATAGATATTTGCAACTAAATTGGTATACATCATGTCACGCTGACATGATAGACATTTTTTACTTTGAGCACGAAGAAAACAATTCGACAATTGCTGCTGCGGCGTCTTTAATATATTGATCCATATATTATGCACTTAATCATTAAATACTTTTGTACTATCTGTCCATGTTATTATTGTATGTTTCCAAAAAAGAAGAAAAATCAAATTTTTCGCTGACATGAACAAAATTTAAACACGGCTTCTACATTTTTTGCTTTCATTTCATTCTCAACAAGTCACGTTTATTCATTTGA
>JAANSP010003630.1:0-11063 GCA_036850745.1 Homidia socia
AAGTAAGATGCCAAGAGGAGGGAATTGATGGCATTCAGCAGAAGAAGAAGCAGCAGCAGCGAAAGTTGAAGAAAGAAAAGTGTTGCGAGAAGGAGGAGGAATGTGAACTTGATTGTTGTAGTGGTGGTGTTGGTGGAGGCAATGAACGAAAAGAGAGGAACGACGACCAGGGACAAGATGATGACGGTGATCAACATGATCATGGTAATGAACAAGTTGAAGTTGTAGTAGTGAAAGTATGCAATGGAAGAAAAAATAGTTACTGTGATACCAAGTCAGCTAATGATAGTACAGTAGTAGACGAAGGTGTTGTTGAGGTTGGTTGTTCAAGAGTTGTAGAAATTGACGTCGACAGTGGTGGTGCTACCGGTAGTAGTAATAGTTTTTACAAGGGAAATTCAATGATGGAAGCGATGATGAGAAAAAGAGAAGAAGAGGAAATGTTCAAAGGAAAAACGGTAGAAGGAGAAGAAGAAGAAACAAGCTGTCAAGCCGAGTTGTCGTCTCATCCTTCTGCTAGTAATGGTGGTGGTGGCACAGATGTAGAGAACGGAAATCATGCTGAAAATATCTGGACATTTCCATCTTTGGAAATGCCAACATCATCATCGTCATCTGCAGCAGGAGCAGCTGTGGAAATGGATGATGAAATTGGCGAAAAACAGCCGAGTCATCAACAAGATCGAGTCTCTCGTCCGCCAACTCGTGAAAAGAGACGCGTATTTGGACTTTCCGGGTTCGGTTGCAGGTTCAACCTAAACAAAATATTTTCTTCTTCATCATCATCGTCGTCGTCGTCAGCGCAAAGGGCTGCGACTCACCTCTCAACGGAGCGACTAAACAATCAGCTAAGCACTTTTCCTTCGGGAAGTCAAGGGGCGCAATCTTTGGGCACAACCACATTACTGTCAAACGTGAGCAAATCCAGCTCAGAGTCAAATATCCTCATGTGCCATAACTCCTTAGATAATTTGACGGATGAGCTGCCCTCATCACGTTCTACAGATTCCAGCTGTCTTCTTCCCACCACCGCTGTGGACGATCAGGTTTTGGATCATCATCATCACCACCATCACCTCCGTCAGGGAGAAAGTGTATTGGAAAATGGATGCTGCTGTTGTTGTAGCTGTTGCTGCTGTAGAAGCAATGGTACTTGTGATCATCTTAGTGAACAAAGTGGAAACTGTATAGGACATAACTCTAGTAATAATAACAGCAGTAGTAGCCGTTGTAGCAGTAGTCCTGCTACAGTGGGTCGACAGCGGAAGCCAGGAAATGTGAATTCCGATGGAAAAAAGGAGGGCGAGGGCGACACTGAAGAAAATGTTCCATTCCCAGCGGAAACCAACAATAATAACCATCGCGTGGGCTTGGAGAATCAGAGTAATCATTTTACTGACGGAAATAATAGCAATTCGATGGAAGAAGGGAATGGTAAAAGCAGTGAAAATTGTAATCCAAGTTGTGTTACGTCTTGCTCCTCATTGCCATCATCGAGAGAAAAAGTAAGAGTGTTAAGAACCGGAGCTAGTGGCAATGACGAACGGGATATGGCAGAGGAGATGAAGAAAACCACCGCCTGTGGTTCATCTGCCAGTCACTGCACTAATCGAAATCAAAATGGCGATATTCGTGGTGATGGCGTTAGTTGTTGCTGTAGTGGTAATAATTGCACTGGCGGTGGTGGTGTTGAATGTGCCGCTGCTGCTACTGCTAAAACAGAAAGTGATTCAGCAAAGCGTAACGGAACTGGAATGACGGTGGGTCCTCCTTTTGTAAATAGTTTAGGGAAAAATTCTTCTCCAACTTGTTCGTCGTCGTCCTCGCTGACTCTATCTTCCGCATCACCAAGTTGTTCTACAACAAGTCATAATAGTTGTGCTAGTAGTGAAAGCAAGGGAAGTGGTGGTGGTGGTGGTGCTAGTAGTAATGGTGGCGGTGATACCAGTTGTAGTAGCACTTCTTCATCATCATCATCCTCCCTTCCTCCAAACTCGTCGCATGGTCAAAAGTTTAAACTCCTCAGCGATGGTGATGTACAAGTGTGCCGAGTGAAGCATGGGAAAAATCTTGTAGACAAGGTTATCGGTTCCAAACTTTTAAGAAGATGGGAAACTCATCATCTGTATCTCAATGATGCCTGCATTTCGTCCAAGACGGTAAGTATATAAGCGCTAGCGCTTCATTCATTCATGTGTGTTTTAAGTATATACATGCAAATAAAATATTATATTACCATTTATCATTGCTCTCTCTATTACATCTCATGGTTATATGCTCTAACTTTCTTTTTCAAAAAGAAAGTAGGTTGAACGGGTGAAGGCTGGGGAAATTGCAAATGCGCTATTGCCAAATTGTACTTTGCAGCAGTAGGGTATATCATCATCATCATGTACCTAGCTACAGATAACCAACTGAAAACGAAAAAAAACTTGTTTGATGGAGTTGCTGTTGCTGCAGCTAAAGGCTGTTATGCTAGTTAGTTACTTGCTATATCCATTATTGCTTTTTACAGAGAAACGCCAATCTTACATTTTCATCTTGTGGTGAATATGTTTTAGGCAATTTTCTCTACTTTTTTAAGGAAAGTTGTAGCCCTTTGATCTAACTTTCTATCCTGGGTTAATATTTTCATAAACTTTTCATCCATGCATCAACTTGCTCAACTTTACCAAAACGTGGGGAGGTGAGAGGTACTAGGTACTACTGGAGTTGGAGTAGTTCAAGTTTACTTTGTTGGTGTTGCAAAAAAACGGACAAGGATCACCCTACAGAGGCTTTTGTTTTTTCTTTGCATTAAAATTTATACACGGACGCATTAAATGGCTTTACTCAATGTAGCTCTGCCACTGAGAGTTGAAAACTTTTATAAAAATTGGTAGTACAACAAGTAATAATTATTGAAATTTTTATGCCAGCTTATCCAACCAATATTCATGTTTCAGAGTTGAAGTATTATAATATTTGCTAATGTTTTTGTAAAAAAAAGTTGTCTGCGAATTTGAAGCGGCTGTCCTTCAATTCAACTCTCTGAAATGGGATGAGCACGATTATGTGATAAGAATGCCCCATGCGAAAAAATGGATTAAAAAGTCACGCCTATTGGACTATCGACAATGCAAGCATGGGTTTATTTACCATTTTTATTATTTTATCACAACAGTTTGCCCTCTGAATGCATCGAGTACATAAAATTAGCACCCTGTGCGTCAATTCAACAGGATGCTTCTATATAAACACGGATATCCAAAACAAAAGCTACGTCAACGTAAACTATTGCTGCTGCTGCGTAAATAGCTGAAATATCCACAAAACTGCCTAAATATTTATCTCTTTCCTGGTGAGTGGTGAGGTAAGCGGAATAGTAATCAAAAAGCATGTATTTTGCGGTCAAACAATTTACTCCGTGTGGCATACGCTCGTTCCACCAATCTATTATGCTGTGAGTCATCTTTGCACTTTCTGGGAAAGAAATACAGTAATGGCATGTACCTACCTAACAACCACTACTGCTGTTTAATGCATAGCCGCAAATGAATAAGGCACGGTGGGCCATGGAACGTCACATGAGTGATAAATAACCCGATTTAAAATGGAAATCATTCTCAAAAAGTATCTCTCTAGCAGCTTGCTCAAAATATACCGTTCCACAAAGAAGCCTTGTGGTAAATAGTACAAACTTTGTACACAGCAGCAAGAAATGGCAAGCACCAAGCAGCATAAAACTTGTAAAAGGCAACGAACGACATTCCACAGAAAGAAATCTGTTTAGCGTGAAATACTGTTTACGGGATTTTTTGGCAAACGAGGAAGTTGAGTCACATCACAAAACTCAATATATATCTAGGTGCCTAAAGTACATATGCAGTGCAGCACCAATATTAAAGGCAAAAGTGCAATGCACGTTAATAATAATACTGTACTATATTTTTGGCTTGTAGTAATAAAATTCGCGTCGCAGCTGCATACAGCAGTATCAAGAGTGAGGTAGTCGAGGAGGAAAAATATTCATCGCGGAAGCAAAGACTGATTGGTAAGAGAGTCAATGTGACAGGATAATAAACATAGTTTGTTACCGACATAAATCTATCAGTAAAAGCCATCTAAACTTTTTTTTTACAAATTCCTTACACCTCAGAAAGCTCCTTTTAAAACTCAGTCCACCATCACCATCTACTTACCTATTTATAGTGGGCATTTACGGAGTGGAAGTTGTTTTTTGACAAACAGAACCTACTCAAAGGAACCCTGGTCCCTGGTATTGAATTGTGGTGGTGATGCAAACAATCACCTTTTCCCCTGTTCCACTCGAGACTCCTTTCAACTAATGCTGTGTGTAGACCTTGGTTTTCGGTCAAAGGAACATATAACATACGTGGAAAAAGAAAAGACTAGCACGGACTTCTCTATCCATCCTTCTATTCATCTCCCTTGAAATAATTATGTGCTCTGACGTGCTGCTCTCTGGTCGGATGTTTCTTTGAAGTCTTTGTTTTGTATCACCAAAAATATTACCACAGACATTCAATATATAAATATTTCATATTATTACGAGATTATCATGGCACAATGTAAATATAAAGCCATCCGACAAAGTTTGTATATATTTTATACCTATATCTCAATGAGGAAAACCCGCTACTTCCTGGTATTAAACATTAAGGCGCCTCGTGCAAATGATGAGCCTTTCGGCATAATTTCACGTATGTACAAAGAGCCTACAAAATAATAATAATAATAATTTCGCTGGGAGAAGTATTGATTTAAAATGCCACTTATGCAAACACACACACCACACTACTTGATGGGATTAATAATAATCATTTTCATTTAGAATTGCTGTACTAAACTTGGTCAAGTGTTAAGCATGTTGTGTGGTGTGGCGTCTTTTTAAAAGCAAGTATAACTTTACACTTCACTATATATGCCATTACTTCACTGTCAGTGAATATTTCTGCTTGTGTAATTATACGAATTTCTGTAACTTATGAGGTGAAAACATCATTATATTGTCTGCCAGTGTGTATATTATTAAGACCTATAAGGACAACAACAACAACAACTACAGAGTGGATGACATATTATTATAGCGTGTTCATATTGTTGTTTTTTCGAGTTGGAGCATCACTTGAATGAAAATGATGATTCGTCTACTACTCTCTGTTCTTTCTTGTTGTTTTGCCATGTAGGTATTTACTCATTCCTTCCCCTCTTCAACTTTTCTCTCTTTTCTTACACAATGCACTACTACAATTTATGTAAAGCTTCTCTCTTCTGGCTTCTGTCGGTCTTTTGTGCTGTAATATTATTGCGTATTCTCTCTCTTGCTTTTGCTTCATTTGTCTTTCTTCTCCTCTCGAGTTTTTAATTATTTTCGGTAGAGGAACAAGAAGGAGAAAAAAACTGTTGTCGGAGAAGAAGAGTAGTGTATAGTGGCTTCTCTATGGATTTGCAATATTTGCATCTCTCTATTCTATTCATTCTCTTTTAACACGCTAGCTGATATTGAAGGACGACGACAACAACAGCAGCAGCAGCATGCAGCAAACAACAACTACACAGCTCTCTACGAATTACATGTTGGTTCTATATAACACACACACACCGTGGGAAACCGAATAATATATTATTATTTGCGCTGATGTATAAGGACACATGGATGATGATGATGGTCTGACATTTTACGGACCAGCCCAGAGCCACTTTCATCTTCTCGCCACATTGCATTGTCTGCTCGAGTTTGAGCTTGACTTTGAAAAAGACGTAAAAGAAGAAAAGCAGCAGCAGCTCAGCAGCAGCACACATTTTGTGGTGCCCCGGCCTTTTTGTTGTGATGGTCTGTGGTTGAGGTATATAGTATGCCCATTCATTCCGTAGTGTATCTCTGTCATGTAGTATCTTTATCGTCCCAGAGGAAAATTCGTGCTTTTACTACACACACACGTTCTTCTTTATAAGGCGGCACAGGCAGACTATAAACCAAAGCAAGGCAAATGTCGTATTATTTGTTTTAACGGCACAGGATAAAAGGATAAGGACTCACGGGAGAAAAGATTCAAGAGCACGTTTAAACACATGTCTTACAATTATTGCAACATGCAAGAAAGAACATCAAACGTAGAAAATTATGGATCTTCTTGTAGAAAATATATTTAGACATGTTTAATGTCGTATTATTTGTTTTAACGGCACAGGATAAAAGGATAAGGACTCACGGGAGAAAAGATTCAAGAGCACGTTTAAACACATGTCTTCCAATTATTGCAACATGCAAGAAAGAACATCAAACGTAGAAAATTATGGATATTCTTGTAGAAAATATATTTAGACATGTTTACCTTCTAACTCTGGCACAATTTTACGCATCTGTAATACTCAAAAAAGATGTTTACACTTTGTAATGCACAAATAAAGAAACTTGCCTTGAATGAGAATTACGTGTTTAAAAAAAAGAAGATTCATCAAAAATAGAAGCCTGGAATAAAATGGAAACATCAAAAGATTCAAAAAAAACTCTGCTACTTCAAATATTCTAAAAACATGAAAATAATACTCCATTTTTAGAAGGGATGCAAACTAAAGTATAATTTATCATCATCATCATCAAAGCGCAAGTTGGATCTTAAAAGTGACAAGTAGGTACATACTTGGTTCGTACGTCTTTGTCACTTGATATCCAAATTATCAAAACACAAAGAAAAGTAATTGCGATGATAATAATGATACTAGAAATACAAAGGGGTTGATGGGCACATATAAATTTTCGTTACGTTTACCCACTCGTAAAAACCAAATTATAAGACAATAATGACAAAATAATTATTTCATGGTATAATTGCAGTTTATATATACCAACATGCCTAATATTCGTATTGCTTTAGTGGAAAAAATATATATTCCACTACAGTCACGATAATTACTTTTTTGCAAAGTTATAATAATGAAAAATCCCTATCCATACATGTACAAGTCTCTCTACAGCACTCATGTCATCCAAAATAATGTCAACAAGCTTGGGAACATAATAATGAACATTGCATTCCACGATGCTATTACTTTATACAGCCATTTTTTCTCTTCTTTTTTCCTTGTGTAGAGAAAACAGTCAAAAAGTATGAATAAATTTTCCAAAATAATGTCACAAACGGTGTAGGTGAAAGTAATATTTACAACGTTAGAAAGGCGAGTAAGTCTACAAGGCATTCGACATCAAAAACACTCAATGTCACTTTCTGTTCTGCTATATGACCAAGTTAACTGACTAGCCAACCCGTGGAGTATGCTGTGCTGGGTATGCATTGCCAGCCAACAACCGTAAACCTTGCTTGTCCGTTGCCCTCACACAGTTTTTTTTGTGTGTGTGTGTGCAGCAAACTATAATATAATAATAATGCATGTAGATACGCATATAGGTTTACTCCAAACTAAACAAAAAAAAATTTAGTGTTCCATCCAATAAGTTTTCATGCTACACGGTAATCCCTGTGGGACCTAACTTTCGTCAACATTGGTTCTGTCGTTTGCCTACTGGCTGCCTGTCACTGCAAATATTATACATGTCATAATAAAGTGCCTAAGTGTAAGCAGCACGTTTAGCATTTTACATATCATCTGTATAAACGCAACACTCTGGATATGAAGGTGTACTCACTGACGATGACGAGTAATAACAATTATACATACACACACGTGGAAATATTCATTCCCTGTTAAATTGTGTACATTGTACAGACCTACATGATTCATGATTTTTACAAGAGATATGCATATAATGTGTGCTTTTTAGTATAGACTTTTCAATTAACTTCCACCCACCAGATCCAACATGTAAAAATAATACACTATTTTTCCTTCTTGTATCCGTGGGCAAAAAATGCAGTGACGTATTGTGTAAAAACATCAAGATAACCAAGAGACGATGAACCAGCCATGTGTGTACATTTGGTATCTGCTGCTCATATCTCACTCTTTGCTACTAATTTTCTCTCTAACTGGGTCATTGAGTAAACTACTTAAATTATTTTGTGATTAGCAATAGTGGCAAACGTGATGCTCATATCTCACTCTTTGCTACTAATTTTCTCTCTAACTGGGTCATTGAGTAAACTACTTAAATTATTTTGTGATTAGAAATAGTGGCAAACGTGCCATGATTACCGTGTTTAACTTTCCGTCCCACGTGAAACAAAACAATAAAAATATATTACATATTGGTATTGGTATGTAGTTTTTCCTGTACAAGGAGAGAGAGAGATCATTCATCGATTTCTGTATCAGCACTTTTACACCTACACAATTTTTTAGGATTGTTACATCATCATCTACAACAACCTTCAGTTTTTATATCGCTGTATTTGATAAGCGATTTACCATTTTCTTGTCAGAGTAAAATAACATTTTAAAACTCATTAACCGTCGTTTTCTCCAATGTTTACCAACAGCTTTTGAATGAAAAAATGCGAGCCAGCCCGGATTTGTCAAGTTTCTCAATTTTCCGGTGCTCATTCAATCCACTCTGGCTGTATACATATACGGGCTGTGTGAAATTCTATTATTGTTATGATGATGCCTTATTTTATTTAATGTTACATGCTTTACCCTTTATGTGTGCTCACCATCATGCAAGCAGTTTTACTCGTAATTTTAAATTCAGTATTCCTACTTCCTTCCCTGACTCGCTTCCCTTTTCATTGATGTAAATTGTAAATATATTAAAGTAGCATGGCATAGTATGTGCACGATAGTTTTATGCGTTCAAGAAAGAAAAAGGAAATTTACCAAGAAAAAAATTTTACTCGTAATTTTAAATTCAGTATTCTTACTTCCTTCCCTGACTCGCTTCCCTTTTCATTGATGTAAATTGTAAATATATTAAAGTAGCATGGCATAGTGTGTGCACGATAGTTTTATGCGTTCAAGAAAGAAAAAGAAAATTTACCAAGAAAAAAATATTCCCGCATGCTGCTGCTGCTAGTGCTGCTCTTATTTTCTTCATTGAAAGAGTCGAGTGAATGCATTCAATATGCGCTGAAATATTAGTATTTTCTCCATGTACATACATAATAATGTGCACAAAGAAAAAAGTAGAAAAGATCGGCACACATTTTTTAGGTACTACTGGGTTGATATTGCTCTTTGCACGCTGGTTGGTAACAACTCTCGTATGGCATATTGATATTATTGAATTCTCGTACCCTCTCCTTTTCACCAGCATCACCACCACATTATATATCCGAGAGACGCTACTTTGAAATACCAATACAGACTCCCACTGCTGCCACCCGTCTGGCTGTGTTTTCTCTCATGCTTATATTGCTCGCTGCACTATATACTTGTGTAGAAAGTAGAGGGAACACTATTAATATCGAATGTCATGGCATTGCATGTTCACAGAAGATTACTGCCTTTTTCCTCACTCGCAGTCGGCAGTACCCTGAGCTGAGCCCATAGTATTATACTTTCACTTTAGCCAGTCGGTTTCGCTGTAACCCTGTTTGGTATGTACAGAAAACTTTTTCCTCACTCGCAGTCGGCAGTACCCTGCCTGAGCCCATAGTATTATACTTTCACTTTAGCCAGTCGGTTTCGCCGTAACCCTGTTTGGTATGTACAGAAAAGAAAAGAAAAAAGAGAATCTTGAGGAAGGAATAAGGAGATACACAAGAAGAAAAAAGGAAAGTGTCTCTTGAAAAGTGAAAGACTTTAATATCCACTGCTATTACTCTCTGTATTCATATTTTCTTCCTGCTCTAATATCTCTAGAGTTGCTCTTCTGACTGAACATGAGTTTGTTGTTGGTGTTGCTGCCGCCGTTGTTGCTTATTGCTGTCGACTACTCGTTGAAAAAAAGAGACTTGTAAGCAGATAGTATGGAAATGTAGTACGTACGTATGCATGCATGGAAAATGGAGATTGACGAGTACATTATGTATCTTTTTTTTCTTCCCCCTTACCGTATTTTTTCCCTGACAAAAGGTTCAATATTCGATGAAAGTGTAAAGTGGAGTTAAGAAGAAGAATGAAGAATGCGAGCCTTCTTAGAGTTTCGGGGAAAAGCTAATGGCGGGGAAAAAGAGGTGGCAAAAAGAGNAAAGTGTAAAGTGGAGTTAAGAAGAAGAATGAAGAATGCGAGCCGTCTTAGAGTTTCGGGGAAAAGCTAATGGCGGGGAAAAAGAGGTGGCAAAAAGAGTATTGCGTGTAGAATGGATAGAATTCTTGTAGACATCATAAATTTACTCTCTTTCTCTCTCAGAGAGAGATTTTTTAATGTGGTATTATAAAATATGTATGAAAACAAATGAAAAACAGAATGTACGCATCCCTCCTTCTTCCATTATAAACCGTTTTGACAAAGTGCTTGAAAAAAGATATTGAATAACAGTGAGTGTTTTGATAAATTATTATTTCTATATAGTTTAACAGAATCCATTTAGGAAAGATGGTGTTACGCTCTCTGCATGTCTGCCTGCCTGCTGTAAAATGATGGTGTGTGAGAAATTGGTAAATATTCTAGAGCATATTTATTTATTGGGATTGTATATCTGACAAAAGTTAAATTGCAGTTCTGCGCTTCTCTGTTGTTGATTTTTAAGTGTTCATTCGATGCATTCAACTTATTTTTATACAAAATTCTTGTTTTCTTTTTCTAATGAAGTACCATTATATGGCGGGAAATTACTGTCAAAAGATGTATTATCCTCCTCCTTCTCTCTCTCTGCTCCTCTTTTTTATTCTGAATTTATAAGCCTCCTTCACAAGTAAATAGTTTCTGGTTTTGGTTTACTTTTTTTTCTTTTTATTCTTCTTACCCCAGAAAAAAGGAAGTTATTGGTCGTGCCCGAATGCCAGTGATCACGATTATAACTACCACACATAAAATAAAGTTATTCTTTCCTAGCAAGTCTATAATGTGCAGTACAGGAAACTTCCGTCAGTATAAAAAAATTGTGGAAAAAAAAGAGACCAATGCGGAACGACTTTTTTTGCATTCATGTATCCGGATAATGGTGTAATACACAGAAGAAAAAGAAAAAAAACTTTTGAAACTCCAGAAGCGAGAAAGA
>JAANSP010003631.1:0-11062 GCA_036850745.1 Homidia socia
ACGACTGTCATGTCGCCATATGGCAACTGCTTCAAGTCCTCCTCCAACGCACAGGCCTTGAGGGTCTGTCTGTAGTGATCTTCCTCGTACGGCAATCCAAATAAAATGTTTTGTCTCAGATTCCCCGCAAATATCCACGGCTCTTGAGCAGCATACGACACATTTCCATTCATGTTTAAACTTCCAGAGGAAATGGGCAGTTCATCGATTATGGCGTGGAGTAAGCTTGTCTTGGAACTTCCCACCGGACCAATGACCATTACAAGCTTGTTGCCTTCCACGGTGAAGGAGACGTCATCCAGTGTCCGTCTTCCATCATCCGTCCAACTTGCACATACATTTTTCATAGAAATTCCCTTTATGCGATCACTCCGATTGTTATTTCCCATTTCACTCAAAGTGATGTCATCAGGATTAATCAGTTTCTTTTTTTGCTCGTCCTCTGCCGACGTGGTAATTTTTGGTGGTTTGTATAGCTGCAAATTGTTGTTTGTCTTTTGATTTTCCAACAGCAAAAATGTCTGCAAATTTTCAAATAAGTTTTGGTATAAATCAGTTTTTTTTGTTAGTGCAGATGATAAGCGGGTACACCGCATACCTGGATACGCTTGATCGCCACAAGCATCTCGCCAATTCCAGCTGCCGCCTGAGGGGTAAAGTTTACAGTGATCTGCATCACAGTGTGCAGACATGTCAGCGTGAAGAAAACTCTGTCAGCGGTCATTGGCTCATCCTCAACAAGCACAAAAGCAAGAAACGTCAGGTATTGCGTGAGTTTCGGGGCGAATGTAAAGACGGCATGATGAAGACCTCGGAGCAAGCCTCTCTTTTGAATTTCAGCCACTTCTAGTCTATACTTAGCCACAGAACAATAATTAATACATGCAGTCTTTAAAGAAAACAATAATTTTGTATAGTAAACTTGAAAAACTCACTTGCGGATGCTAGCAATTAAAAGTGAGAATGGCTTCTCCCAGGCATACTGCTTTATAACTAATTTATAGTGAATGAAAATTTAAATGCAGTATTAACAAAAAACTAAAATGCTTTAAATGGCAGTAGAAGAAACTTCAGCTAACCTCTCATTCCAATAATAATTTCATTCATGAAACGACCCCTCTCATCTGTTTGCTTGGCAATTTGCCGGCGAAAAATTGCCGAGTATTTGCCAAGGTAATCTAAAAGAAATGATAAGTGTAATTTTTAAGATAAGCATCTCAAAAGTATTAGAGGTACTTTTATAAAAGCATTTTGTTCTCCTTGAAGCACTCACATTGCAAGGGCAGTAAAAGAATGACAAAGGCAACACCCGCAAAACACGCCACTCCAATTTGATCGTACAGCAAGTACATCAAAATGGCCACCTGAGGAGGCGCACTGGTGATAAACGGCAGGAAATTCATGTACGAGTCAAACCTCGTGCAGTCATTCGAAAGCAAGTTGACAATTTGACCAGAGTTGGTCTCATTCTGCGCTGACTTGCTGAGACAAAGACTCTAAAAAATATTAGACGAAATATATTTCGATATTTTATAAATTGAATAGACAATTAAACATTTTTCCAAGAAAAAAAAATTGTGAATTTGTTTACTTTGCGATAAATCAAAGTCGACACTGCCACCCTCAGCTTCATTCCTAATCTCATCATGAGAAAAACTGCGGGGTAAATTGTAAGCGTGTTAAGAAAAACGACTAAACTAATAGCTCCGGCGTACGCGTATCCCTTCCAACTTTCAGAATTGGGGTCATTAAAAGTTTGAATTAGAAGGCGAAGGAAAATGGGCTGCGCGACTCTTCATCATAAAAAACATTTAATTATTTACAACTTTTTTTTACAAATTATGAGTGCATGAATTTAATTTTTAAGACTTACAAAACGCCACACTGGTTAATAAGGTACATGATACAAACAAAAGTAAAAGTTTTCCACGACATTTTGATAAGCGCTCTAAGTAAACTTGGCTTCTTCCCTGTGAGCTTGGCCCGATCCAGCTCCATTTGCCAATACCTAATAAAAACATGCGTACAAAAGACGTTACTATACCATGTTCGAAATTGGCGGTTTTAAATAAATTTCCTACCCGTCCAACTTGTTGCCGACATGTTCCGTTGCTTCCTCCTTTAAAACTTCGTACAAGTCTTCTACCTCCAGCTCCTTTGAGTAGCCCTTTCTAAACAATGGAAACAGCCACAAAAAGAAACAATTTCGAAATTGGGTTTGCTTTCGCAATGGGATTTGGAGGGAGGCTGTTGTCTTTATAATCCATAATGATAACGAAAATGGTACTAATGCATTGAAAAAATTAAACAATAGATTTTTATTTAATTTAAAAATACTGGAATAATGAGAAATGCCACTGCTAAAAGTTTTTGGCACACACACGCACAAAAAATGTGCGGGGATTGCTTCTGCTGAGGAAGATACAGACTCGCTTTTGCAGCACTTGACTCTGCGAGATTCCAGCTTGCAATGTGCTCCAAAACTTGTCGACTTGCTGCTTTTTTATTATCATTCAATCAGATAATTATATAATTTTTACGAAGCAAAGAAATTAAAAGGCAATGTAATTTCATGTGCATAGCATATAACAACTATTAACCGTTCAAGTATAGTAGCAGCATCAAGCAGCAGCCGTGACAGTAGTGGTGGTAGAGTAGTAGACCACATACCACACTAGTTTTTAAAGCACAACCAACATTAAAAAAGCCAAACTTATTTTTGACAGGCAGTCATCATCAGAGAGATATTACATCATTATTATCGATAATCAAGCCAACAGCAACAACAAGCAAACGTTCTGGCATAATCCAACAAGCAGGGTAACAGGGTTCCAATTAACAAAAGCTCAGTGTTTCGCTGTGCGCTTATAAACATTCTCATCCCACATCCCAGTCTTTAATTTAATCGTTCAGCGGAACGGATTATATGTTGCTGTTTTTCCACAAACTAGTTCCCAGAGATGAATGAATGATAAGAAAGTTGTGATATGGAAAAGAGTCAATGTAACATTGAGGTACAAAGTCATCTTTACTTTTTGGGGTTTACTTTCACTTTTTGTCCAGATAAAAAATACATGCTGAAAACGTGCAACTCAACAAACATTAGCCATGTCTGTTTGTATTTTATTTACTGATTCAGGTTACCTGTAGGTATTATAGCTGGACACTGTACAGAATCCACAAGATGAGTAGGCAGGCAACGTGACTATTTCATGCATAAAAAAGTTACTAGGAGCAACAACGACTAAAAACGTAAACGAAAGTAAGAGTTAATCGCCGAGCCTACTTTGCTGTACGGTGGAAAGGTCAGCAGAGTTTTGGCAATAAAGTTATATAAGTGGTCAGTTCATTAAACGTCGACATTTCTTTTCGTTAAGATGTCGTTTAGCTACCTAATTAAAAAATGATTATGAATCATGATGGTCGGCAGAAATCGATAAATGGATTAAAATAAAGTTGGTTTGCTTATCCATTCATGTTTGCAAGATTGTCGGAGATGCTCAAAAGGATTTCAGTTTTGGAATGCTAGCAGCATGCATTTTTAATTATATAAACATCGTGTAGGAAAACGATTAGCATGGATTCATTTTGTTAAATGTCACAAGGTTATATGATGGCAGTAAAATACAAACTGTGGTCGTCACATCAGGAAAATTCCACGTGCTAGTCGTATTAATAATAATATTTCAACTCGGTGAGAAAAATGACAATGCTACTCTTTGCACTTTATGGATTGTTCCAAATGCTTGCTACCTCAACTTATAAAATTAACTTGCTGATAACTTGACGATTTATGGGATAATTGACTTTGTTCACTACCGGCGTTTCAGATCACTCTGATCATCATCGCTCGCTAGTCAAAAAATAGATTGAGTGCAGGCAGATGTGTGTCGTCGAGTAACAATTTGTCGTATAATTTTTTATCTACCAAAATCAGCGATTGATGACAGTTTTATGCTTAGTTATGCTTAAAATCAATCATTTATATTATCAGCACCTTCCCGATTGCGTGTTGGATGGTTTGGAACTATTTAATAGCACTACTGAATAGCATGACGTTAGAGTTTGTGCTTATCATATAAAAATAATACAATTTAAATTGTACATGCTGACGTCACACAGCTTCAGGTTGAAGATGAATTGAGACATTTTTAATGGGATTTTCTATTGAAACATGTCAGTTAAAAAATTAAAAACGTAATTTACCAAGTATTTTACGTTAATTGTCACTCTAATGAGATGCATTGCTGGACTTGCAATTCATGTGCTTATCTTGTCGCTGATGTAGTTTAGAATTAAGTACTGCAAACAACCTTTGCATTTTGCATATCTGTGGATGGACGCACAAATTTCGTAGTTACGGCTGTATATAACCTGCGTACAAGAGAATTACTCGCAGCATTTCTAGACTTCAAATGGTTGTTGCAGGGGAACTGACTTGATTGGGCAGCAAAAAATTCAACCGTTAAAATATGGGGTTTTCAAAACAGGCTTGTAGCGCCTTGGCGATTGTTATTGCTGTGCAGGTTGTGCTTGCTCGCGGCCAACGAATTGAGATCGACACTTGGGAGGATTTAACTTCTGTTTCAGGATGGATGGTGGAGTGCAACCAGGGTTATCAGAGAAACGTGGCAGACTTTGTTTGCAATAGACTTGGCGTTTCAATTCCTCCAGGGGATTTGTCTGGGGAAATTGGATTTTGGACGGGATGCTCGGGAGAATGTAAACTGACGTATACTCTACGAAGCACGGATGTGGGATTTGGGTTTAGGGCGTACTTGAAGAATATGCACATGATAGTGCGGAAGAATGACCTTGTGGATGAGCACGTTTCGGGAGACAAGTGGGTTGAAGCCTACGTGGATTTAAGTCTTACCAGGGTAAGAAGAGAATAATAACTACGGATCATATTCATTTATTTAATTAAAAGCATTTATAGTTTAAATTGGGGCGTTTTTTTTTTTTTTTTAAAAATAGACCATCAGTTTACGTCTCACGCAACTGACGAGGGATTCTTTTGTACTGCTCGATAAAATATTTATTCAACCACAAGTCCCAACAACGACGACAACACCAACAACCGCGCCTCCAACAAATAGTACCACAACCGCGCCTCCAACAAATAGTACTACGGTAGCTCCTCCAACAAATAGTACCACAGTGGCCCCTCCAACAAATGGTACCACAGTGGCCCCTCCAACAAATGGTACCACAGTGGCCCCTCCAACAAATGGTACCACAGTGGCTCCTCCAACAAATAGTACTACGGCAGCCCCTCCAACAAATAGTACCACAGCTGCTCCTCCAACAAACAGTACTACAGTGGCCCCTCCAACAAACAGTACCACTGCCGCCCCTCCAACAAATAGTACTACGGCAGCCCCTCCAACAAACAGTACAACAGTGGCCCCTCCAACAAATGGTACCACAGCAGCTCCTCCAACAAATGGTACCACAGCCGCCCCTCCAACAAATAGCACTACAGACAGCCCCTCCAACAAACAGTACCACAGCCGCCCCTCCAACAAACAGTACCACTGCTGCCCCTCCAACAAATAGTACTACGATAGCCCCTCCAACAAATAGCACTACGGCAGCCCCTCCAACAAATAGTACCACAGCCGCCCCTCCAACAAACAGTACCACAGCCGCCCCTCCAACAAACAGTACCACTGCTGCCCCTCCAACAAACAGTACCACAGCCGTGCCTCCAACATATATCAGGAGCGGGTATTCATTACTGTAGAGAGATTGCAAAATATTACTTTGAACCTCGCCGGAACTGGAACACAGGTAGACACGCTACATTTCGTTTATTTTTGTAGAATTCCCGACACTTAACTATGTAATTCCTCTTTTAAATAAATTTATCTATTTTTCTTTTTTAATTTCCAGAACATTTATCTTCGCCTTGACCATGCTTCCAAGTTTTTATCGTTTTATTGGACAGAATCGTTGTATCAGCAAATTACACAAACTTTAAATTGTTTTAAAAATTATTATTTATTTCTTGTAATAAATCGTCTAATTACTAATGACTTAACAGTAACAATTACTCACAAAATAGGGCATAAACAACAAGAGGTAACAGTAATATTTATCACAGAGAATATAGTGAAAGCAAAGCATGAACATCTTCATCAAACATCATCATCATCATGTTATATAGCTAATTAAATAAATATTTTCCCATAGTCAGTCTTTTCCTTACAATTTTTAAGCATCATGCATTTGGCTATCATTATTATTATAGCCGCAAGTTAGTTACGGCCCGTAACCTAACTTTAACCAAAAAATGATACTTTACTTTGTTCATGTTTTGCTATTATTTACAGTAGCAATATCGTTCCAAAATTGGCGTTTTGACACAGCTTGTTGCTCGCGTTATTTTGTTCATTCTCAGCAACTCTGAATTTACAACAAATTTCCCTCCCTCCTCCACCTCCACATTCCCTTCGAATAAAAAGTCTCCTGGGTCCGTGGCAAGGGATATCACATAAACCAGTTTGCCCGGTAAATCCATGAAGCCAGCAGACACAATACTTTTTAATGTCGGCTCTGCACACACATCCAAAGGCACTAAACTTTTTAAATGCTTCACCACAGCGTCTGCAGCCTCTAAAACTTTCTGATTGTTAACATTCACAGGTTTTGGTTTAGTACAGGCACAAAAGTTTACAGAAATGCCGGCTTGGTCACAAGTTCTATTTTCAGGTACTGGCTCAAATAAGCTCAGCCCAAACTGGTGCGTTGCTTCTCGGTATAAATGTTGTGTTGCTTCCGTTGTGATTGGCGTAAATGATTTCAAAATGTGAAGCATTGTCTTGTAAACGTCAAAATGAGAGGTGAGACGAGCAGCATTGCTTTTTAAATTGGCATGCCATTCAGGATAAATTGCGAGAATTTTCTGAGGAATGTACACCCATTGCGTGGGAAGCTTATCTTCGTACCAGCCCTGAGTGGTTTCCCGGATCGGACCATACCGTTGACCATGGTCACTCATAAAGAAAAAAATGGTGTTGTCATTGGAAACGTTCACCAGTCTTTGAATGTAACTGGATACAGAATCATCTCCAAATCTGAGGTTATTGTAGTTGTGATGAGCTAAAGAAGTCAACCAATTGTGGACGAAAACTGGTGCGTTATGTGCAGTGGCGAGACGAATAACGTCAAGAATATAATTGAATGTGAACTCGTCCGTCATTTGGCGACCTATGCAGTCTGTATGATAGTAATCCTGTCGAAAAAATGAAATATCCATTGATAAGTTTTTTAAAATTTGTATTGGGGCAAATTGAAATAAAAAAATACTCGTTCTTACAAAGCGTGGCATATAAGTCATCACGGCAAGCATAAGTGGCCTCAGATAAAAGTCCGTTGGTTTTCTCAAAAATCCTGTTCTTAAATAATTGAAGCCCCCCAAGTAGGGCGAGTCTTCAGCGTTAACAGTAAGGTAGTTCGCGCTATCAAAAGCCTTCCAAATATACGGGCAGTCGTCAAACGGATCGCTTTCCGATTTGTAGCAAAGAGGTTCCAACTGCTTGACGCTGTATCCGGAAAGAAATGGCACAGTGTTTGGATTAGTATTCTCAGCGACTTTTGTGTAGCCCAAAAGTTCCACAGCACCCATATTTCGAAGCACTTGCAACGTTTTTGGAATAGTACGACGCGCGTTCATTCTGGAGTTGTTGTCAATTCCAATTATGACAACGTTTGGAGGTGTTTGACCAGCGGTTTTTCTGGTGCTCGCTTTAGTAGCGGTTTTCCAATTGGAAAGCTTTCTGGACACTAGACGATCACTGGAGGGCTGCACGATTGCGAAAAAATCACGGTAAACAACATCGTTGTATAAAGGTGGCAGTTTGGAAATGCAGTGAACTCGGATGAAATCTGCGTCAATTTTCACAGCTTCATTATAAATGGGATGACATTTATCAGAATACCTATCAGTCGAAAAATAATTCAATTAAAATACATTTAAAAGTAAATTGGCAATTAGCATTTTAAAATATTTTACCAACTTTACGTAGTTATCAGCATTCATATCATAGTCACTGGATGGTTGCTCAACCCTTTCGATTATCCTGTAGCAGCAGTGAATACTGGACATGGAGAAGCCTGACTCGTGAACTGCTGTTTTGTTAATCACCAAATTCTAAAAAATTTAAAAAACCTGCCATTAGCTTAAAACTTTAATAAACTTTTTCAGTTTTTCATGAAAAACTTCACGAATCAAACTTACCATTTCATTCACAAACGTCCATGATTTATGACTGCGTTTGCAGTCCACAGGATAGCCAAAATCCGGATTGAGGAAATTCCGTATCGACCTATCAAATGGGTCCATGTCCGGAATTTTACACGTGGATGTTTCCACAACATTTTTAAGCTGTCTGTCTACCTGGTCTACTGCAACATTACCACCAACTTGCTCTTCTGCAAATGCCTCCGACACTAGCACTTGTTGCTGCTGTCGTTGTAGGGAATATATTCCAACGTAAAGCACAAAACAAACTGTTATCGCTACGGCTGCGGAAAATGCGGAAATGTAACGAACTTTGCTACCTGCCTTCCAACGGGGCAAACAAAAGGAATACATTTTTCTACTGTTCCCACCGAGTGGAGGAAACGCTGGTAAACCATAAATTGAGTATGCGCTCGGCTGACGGCGCTTTTTCCCCCAAATGATAGGCTAATCATAACACAATGTTAGTAAGTTTTTTTAATTGGTACGTTTTAAGAAACCTCCATTCATCACTCCAAATACTCCAATCCCAAACTGATTGATCGCCAGCCGTTACCGCTCATTCAACTAACTGCGTAGTACATGATCTGCACGGCAAAAAGGCACTCAAAAGTTCCAAATTTTAGTGGAGTAACGCTGAATAAAGCCTTTCCATAAAGCAAAACTAAAAAATCTCCAAAGAACCAAACCATGTACGGTGTACAACACTCAGCAGTTTGTCTTTGAATGCACTTGATCGTAAGCATACCAATAAAATATAGGCAATGTTCACGAGAAAATGTCAGATACAGAAATTCATTGTGTTCGTTCCTAAAAATACATGCGTTTCTTCCCCTCACGTTCATATTAATAGCATGAAACTTGTTCGCTGACTCACTCAGTGCTATTCCTCTTCACACACTGCTGAGCACTAAACACTACTTAACTCAATAGAAGCTTCTCTGTACTTTTATCTTGCTTGTCATGATGATCCAGATTCCAGATCGGAGAATAGTTCCTTTATCAAATTGACCATATATTTCATCCCAAGAAGCGTGTATTATGCTGCGTATAACTCTGGTTGTATGTGTAGACATGTACAATGTTTGCGTGCATGATTTCTTGCTTTTTTCTCTGTCTTTAGCTTGCTTTTTGCTTGGCTTGGTTTCTTTTCCATGTTCCTTGTAGTACTACAGACTAGAGGAAACCTCAAACTACGAACCAGAGAGATGGAGATAACACGCAGGCTGGCACTGGTGAATGCTCGTTTCCCGTCCAACAAAATTCAAGCCAAGAAAAAACTGTGTGGTTAGACAATCTCTTGTAGGAACAACGAACCAAATTGAATTGAGTGGCACATGTAGCAAGTCTGAGAGAATAAAAATATTACTAATTAACTCTAAATGATGGTTATACACATTGCTGCATATTGTGGCGCAAGCACATACAGAAAAGTATGTTACAATAATGAAGAGAAACTGTTTCGCACAAAAACGCACAGCACTATATTGATCCAGAGAATAAATGACAGTAAATGAATGGTATTGTCATGTCCTCTTTTATGTCCTTTTACTGATGATGATGATGATAATGTGTCGTCCTCGTCTGATATGAATTTTTGTACTCCCTATCGGCACTAACAGACCTTTACAAAGAAACACGAGCTACAAGTGACTAAAAGTATAATACGTATTCTCTTCATTACAAAAACAAACCACCACCAATACCAACCCATGTACATTTTCTACTTTTTTTTATTATTCTGCTGCTGCTTCTGAGCGAAAGGCTTTTGGGATACAACCTGATAAACAAGATAATTATTTTGAAAAGACGAGGAAATGGATCCTATGAACTGGCATTGTTGACATGAAGATGCCTTCTAACATATTATTATTTATTAGTTTGAGCACGGAAGGAAGAGAGGATAACATGTAGTATGTACAGAGTCCAGCAGTTGTCCAGTAAGCTTTTCGTGTGGGTTGAAAATTCACTGTACATTTCCATTTGCCTATGCTAAAATATTGGAGCTGCAATTGCAAAGAAAGTAGGAACCAACCCAGCAGAGTATTGACTGTCCTAAATATCAATAATAATAATTTCTCTGTTTGTTGCTTTAACTGATGCTCTATAATTTCCTGTCAGTCTTTTTATTTTTTGCGTAGTATCGAAAATGAACATTATTCATTTATCTCCCCTTTCTTGCAATAATTTCTCTGTTTGTTGCTTTAACTGATGCTCTATAATTTCCTGTCAGTCTTTTTATTTTTTGCGTAGTATCGAAAATGAACATTATTCATTTATCTCTCTCCTTTCTTGCAATACTCATGCATGCAAAATATGAATGTCTGCTTTTACCCCAGGTATTAGGAAATGAAACTCAATAATTGTGTGTATGTACCTCTACCTCTGGCCTATTGATTACATGCAACTTTTTAATATTAATACGACACTATTGATCAGTGTTGCTCTTCTTTATTTATAAATGTTCAACAAGCCAATGTATTTTAACATTTCATGTACCAACGCAAGCACAGAGTTGTTTACTTTTTTTTGAACCTCTCTGTTGTTTTTTTTTAACTAAAATGTATGCTGTTAAATACTATGCCTACTCCTCACTCATAAATATTGTTTGGCAAGAGAAAAGAAAATACATACATGCAAAATAAATGCAAAACAAAAGCTAAATCTCATCATGTTGAAACTACGACTACGTTGTTATCATCCTGAATCATGGCATGGCCCATGGCCAGGTAACACAGTAAATATTTACCGAGCTGAAACTTTTGGTGGCGTTGTTTGTGGTGGTAAAGGAAGATTCTGCAATGAAATACGTTATAA
>JAANSP010003632.1:0-11062 GCA_036850745.1 Homidia socia
GACAAGAAGAACAAAAGTAGCAACAGGAAAAGTGAAGGGGACCGTCATGCCAAAGTCAGCATCAGCACAAGTACCACTACAACAACTGGTAGCAGCGGTAGTACTACAACAAAAACAACATCACAACCAAGTAATCTCGACAATGGTGGTGGTGGTGGTGACGATGATGATCGTGACGATGATGGTATCTTGAGTATGGCTGACAGTGACAATGACGAATATGAATTTGTCCATGGAGGATATACCACCACTAGTACGGCAAGCACCGCCACAGCAACTTCAGATTCGGCTGGTAGTTTTGCAACAGAAGGGAAAAGTAGTAGTACTGGTTTTTGGGTTGCGACTGCAGAAAAAAACGGGTTGAATGCCGCATCTTCCATCATTGCCTCTGCCAACGACATGAGCAATATTGCAGTTTCCTCCTCGACAAGTACGATGATGCCGGATATCAGTAGTAGTAGCAGCACGGTCATCAGAACAAGTTACATTGATGATGATGGTGATTTTGATAATAATAAAAATGAAACGAGCAGCAGCAGCGACATCAACTCTTCATTATTATTATTGCATCAACTTGAACAAGAGTTAGGAGTAGAGGCTGCAGAGAAAAAAAATTCAAAGATTGTGGCAAGTGGAGAAAAGAAGGAATTTGATGATATGGAGGAAACCCACATTTTATCGAAAGAATGGGATGGTGCTGATGCTAGTACTGCTGATCATAACAGTAAAAATGGACGACGACAAAGAAGGATGGAGAAAATGAAAAGATGGAAAAGGGAAAGTATTATACAGCAGCGGCAGCTGGACAAAGATCAGTTGAATGCAGTTGCAGTTTTAGGGAAAAATATAAGTGAAAATGATGATAATGATGGCGATAATGGTCGCGATGAAATTGATGGGAGGCGGCACTTAAAAAATAATAACGGCAGTGGTGGTGGGAGCATCCATCATAAAAGTATTGATAAGGACCACCATCTCCTTCATCAACCATCGAAAAAGACAGGGGGCTCTGCTGAGAAATTTCAGCAAAAGTATTCTCGCTTTTCCCCAGAATATTGGAAGCAAATAGAGCAAAAGCTGAGGAGAAGAAAATTGGCAAAAAGTCCAAATAACTCTGTGGGAGTCCCTCATTATTATTCGCAGAAAAATGAAAACGGTGATAATAATAATGATAGGGGTGGTGGTGGTATTGGAAATGATGAAGAAACATCGCAAGAGGCAGGTCGATATGCGGTTCTTGTCCGAGTGAAACGCGTGATTAGAGGGGATCGTGCGCTTGAGAACACAGCAATCATAATTGATGGTTTTAGTTATCAAAAGGGACGACATGAATCCTTTTTTCCTTCTATTTCTCCTCGCTACAGCTATATTTGTGATGGTGATGATCTTAGCAATGGTTCTTTACCAGCTTCAATAAGAAGTTCAAGGCGTCGGTTTGCTGCTGTTTCTACAAGTCATCCTTCAGCTGTGCGCGGAGATACGAGAATTTTCATTTTGAATGTTGATAAAGAGAAAAGAATAACTTTGGCTGCTCAGCCGCTACCTGTTACACTGAAAAATTTGCGGAGGATTGATGAGTCTTCTGAGGAAATGCGAAAGCCGAAAGGTAGAAATAAAAACTTTTATATTTTTTATCCTGAAGAATAGAACGGAAAAAGTATAAAAGAGAAGAAGAAATAAATAATGTGATTTTTGATGTATGGGTAGGGTATGATCATCAAACGTATACGTTTTTATGCTTACTTACACGCCTCAAGTAACTTTTAACCACTACCGAGAGTCACCTTGAATATAGATGCATTTATATCTTCTCACCAAGCATTTAATATAAGCATATGTCGTGTAAGTGTTAGCGCTGGAAAACTATCAAATTGTTGAATTATTTTGTTTATAAATCGCATTCACTAAATATTAGCGAAGAAAAAAATTACCTTGACTTGAGCACATCAACAAATTAATAGATTCGAAAGTTAGTTTTTAATTTTAATTTCATATTTAGGTTTCGCGACGAAATTTATTTTATGAGTCAAGCACTGATGGTGTCGTGAACAGATACTTTGGTACATGTCTCTGTGCTGGAGATGTATAGATAGACGGCGGAGTGTGTCTGGTAACCAGACTCTGGTTAATGAGGCTTCGACTCATCACATTTAATTGACGTGCACTTTCCGTTGATTGCAGCGTAAATTTAATAAATCCAGCTCCAAAATAATCTCAAATCTTGTCGTTATTTAACTCAGCTATTTTGTGTAAATACTTACATATATCTAGCTAGCCGATATGTACTTTAATTGTAAAAAAATAAATTGGAAAAAATACGTAGTGATCGGATTTCAGATATGGCCTTCCTATTACTTATTAAAAGCATTTCATGGTTTTTTGGCACTATTTAAAGCGATTGCATGTACAAAACGATAGTACTGATGTCTTAGATTTTCAGCATAAAATGATATAAAATTCAATTCGGTCATTGTCAAATTCAACAAAAAATTTAAAACTTTACAATGCCTTATTTGCTATAATAATAATGCGTATGTCTCGATTTCACTTTTTCTTTTTTACTGATCTAAATCTGACTTCGTATTGAAAGAGAAGAGACGATATTTATTGATGGTGCCTATAAAGTAGTGGTTTTGCTGCTCATACGCATGAATATTAAACCTCTTACAATTCCTAAACTACTGTTCTTGCTGAAATGTAAAACAAAAGATTTTCCCCCGATATCAATTTCATTTATACCGTGTTCCTCAATGATATCATCGGATACGATAGCATCATGCCACTACTACCACATCAGTCGACTCCGACACCAAAGAACGGAGAGCGAGCAAGCGAACCCTCCATAAAGTAAGCAATAAAGAGAGGAGTCAAATGTCCCATTTATGAAAATCCACCAGACAAAAAAAAAGAAAAAGAAAGAAAGCGTATACTTTTAGGCTATCAGAGAGGATTACAGAATCTTATTTGACTTGGGCTTTGACTTTGACCACAACATTTCTAGACAAAAGAGCGAGCTGCTCTGGACAATAAGACGCATTACAAAGCAATGTGCTTATACATGTCTCGCTTACAAATGTCCTTTGCTACTTACTACACACACGCAACAACCAACTTAATACTTTTTTGGTATTTTTTTGCGGTTGGTAGCAGCAGCAGCAGTAGTAGTAGTAGTCAGCTTACACTTCTTGACCAAAAAAAGTTGATGATTCGATTGACCAACAACAAGTTTCCATTCCACTTCAATTTTCAGTTTGCTCATGTCTTTTTTCTTCTTTGATTCTGCTGCTGATTCCACTTTTCTTTTCACTTGTCTCCTTTTTTGTTAAACTGGACAATGAAATTCGATGGAGATGATGATGATGATGAGCAAGGCGAGGAGGATGATAATGCTTGATCTCTCTTCTTGAACGTAGAAATAATAGTAATGTCCTTTTAAGTGAAAAAGGACGACACAAAGGAACATGATATCTTAATCATTTCGAAAAAAGTGGCAACAAGCTTGTGTTTCACAGGATATGGTCTGCTGCTGCTGCTTGCTATCAAAATATTTTTGTGTAAAATTAGACTGATTAATAATGTTACTCGTTCGCTTCTGCTTCTCCTTGTGACTTTTTGTATGGATATCATCAACTTTTTGATATCGGCCTTTTGTCTCTTCTTCCTCCTCTCTCTCTCGTCTCTGAGATTGGTATGCATACAAAATTAGATGCCACTTTGGCCTTGTCGGTTTATAATGAGCTAATAGAATGTGAATGGTTGCCTATGCATATTATTACCATAATCTTATATAGAAGCAGCTGAACTCATTGACAACACTGGCTAATTTGGATGGTCTAATAATGGCAATAAAAATCAATTTCCTTTTTGGGAAGACATTCGTGCGTAAAAGATACGTAATATTATTACGGCTGACTCCACCACGCTCTCTCCTCTAAATTGGATTTGAATTAACGAGTAAATTCCCTGGTTTAATATGTGAAAATATTGTAATTAGAGTGGGAAAATGTCCATTTTTGGGTGACAGCACCAATTAATTGTAATTAGAGTGGGAAAATGTCCATTTTTGGGTGACAACACCAATTTTGTCGATAAATGCACCCAGATGACCCTTTCTTGCATCTGGTGCCAATTTGGTGTGTCTGATAATAGCTCAAAGACTACCACTACTGCCATTACTATTTTAAAACATTGACTACTACACAGAAACGACAAGTTTGCTCCGAAAATGGAGTTTTAACATTGCCATAATGGTAAATGCCGTACTTTATATACCAGTTTTCTTGTCTGCTTCTGTGGAAAACGTTGTTGACGGCAATTTACATTTCCAAACAAACAGCACATTTTTACGTGCACGTGTGTAGGTATGTAATGTGTACCGAATACTTTAGCATCTGGAATGTTGACATGCTGATTTCAAGCAAAAAGTCAGTCAAGTTAAATAAAAGTAGTGGGGATCATAGCATGTAGCAATCCATTGTCGTCATACAGAGAGTTTAAAGTGGCTCATATATAACTTTACTACCACTACTACCTTATAATATGCTTGTTCAAGATTTTCTCATATGTTTGCCCAGCAAAACCCCAGCAATAAAAGCTTCTTATTCCAGCCTGCTGAATTTCCTCTTGTCTAAATTCAAATGAGCTTGAGCCGAAAAAAAGAAAGACTTGCTTTCTTGGTGGTGGACTTACGTACATACATTTATACGTCTCGTCACAGCTGCCGCATTTCCCCCAAGTGGAATTGTAACAAGAAGAAGAAAGAGAAAAAGGAAAAAAATTGTGCTTTTCTGGGTGATGCATGATGCTTGTGCCTATTATGCAATGACACTGCATGGATTTTGAGTGCGACTTGACTACTTTTTGAAAATGGAAATCATTGCGAGTAGTAGCACACATATATAGTCAAGTGAGTCAGCAAACCAGGAGAAAATTTTTGGTATACAGAGGTAGTTGATGGTGGTGGTGGAAAATAAGAGAAAACTGTTTTTCCTTCCTTTTTCTTACCAAGAAATTGGATACCTTTAGTTGGGTAAAAGCAAGGCAGGGTTCCTTCCCTTTTCATGTTACGTGGGTGCCATATTTGCATGCTTTTTGAATGCGTTTACTTTTCAAGGTGGTAGCCCGCCTCATGATGATGACGATGGTGATGATGACAAAGATGGAAGTGAAAATTCGAAAGAAATGTGAAGAACGAGTGGAGAAATGGAGAAGAGGAAAAAATTTCATATTCCATTTTCACCATTTCTCTTTTTCAACAAGAAACATGTTTCAGTTGTTAACGTTTTTTGTGTATACCAACACCACACCATTCCTCTTCTTTTTCTTACCTTCTGCCGTCATCGTTATCATCATATCGTGGATTCATGTATGTATCCATGCATTTATGTATGGAGGCATGTAATGTTATGCAACAACGAATGGAATTCCTAATTCATGAAAAGAAAAAGAAAAAAAAACGACAGAAGACAACGCAGTTGTAGACGTGTTTCTAGAAAACTACCAACCAGCATTCATTTTCACGTTTTCTTTTCACCGTCATCCCATCACCCTTGCTTTCCTTATGTTAAGTTTCTTGGGGAGCAGTACAAACTTTTTGAGTAGTTTAGCCTGTTGTGTTGCTGCTGCTGCTGTCTGACCTGATGTGAGGAAAATGTATAGTTGTGGAGATGTAATGTGATAAATGTTCATGGTGTATACCTATTGTATATTATTAGGTGTATGCATATTGCTCTTCTTTCTCTTCTCGTCTTTCTCTCTTGCGCTGCTGCTGTAACAAAGAGTGAAAGTGAGAAAGAGGAAGCGCGAGTGGAGACGGAGAGAAGGATAACTTTCGACTTGATAATGAAGTTTTATCGAGTCTTGTATTTCGCTAATTCACCTTAACTTTGTTTTGACTGGTGGTGGTGAATATGATGGGAAAAGCATGCAGAACAGGAAAAGTTACAGTGTATTATATACAGGGTTCAAGGAGAAATGAAAACGAGGTGAAAGGTAGAGATAAAATAATAATGATTTTTTTGATGGACGTTACACGAAAGAGAGTTAAGGAAGGAGAGAAAAAGAACTTTACTCCGTTTGTTCCGATATTAGTTAAATGAATAGAAACCTGTCTCTTGTAAGTGTGAAATGTAGAGGTAAAATAATGGTAAAATGCTACAGAACGTCATGTATCATCATCTGTTTAACCAGCTAATATAATCCGTCATTGTTTTACAAGTAAATGTATCCTTTTCTATCTTCTTTTCCAAACAATACTTTTTACATGGACAACATGTTAAAAGGCAGTTAACATTTTTGCCTTGTTAATTATTGGCTTTCACATGAGAATATTTTTATTGTACGATTATTTATATAGAAAATGGATGCTGCTCTTTTGAGAATAATTTTAGATTAATTTGACGTCACTCTTTGTAATTTTGCGTTTTTTGCCGGCTTATTAAATGGTCCAGGTCGACAACAGCTTGAACTAAGAACCATGTTTGCAGTATGGCATGTTGGCATACACAAGTTCAAAAATGTAAAGCATAAAACAATCAAAACAACATGAAAAAGCACTTGAATGTCAATAAGAAAAAAAACTAAAAAAACTACATGATAAAGAGATGTAGTGCACAGTTATGAATAGAGAAGAAAAGAGTTTCGTGAGAAGTAACACCTCTTTTTTTGATAAAGTTGATGATTTCTTCTCTTTTCGGTCCCTCCTCCTGTCGACTTTCTGGTTTACCTTAGTATTCAAATGTTGTTATTTTTTAACCGAATATGCAGAAAAAATGTGCCATGTAAAATGNCAAATGTTGTTATTTTTTAACCGAATATGCAGAAAAAATGTGCCATGTAAAATGCATGCAGTTCTAGCCAAAAATCCTATAAGTTTTATGTACCTATTTATACAACACCATTATTCTTATTATATTCTTAGGTTTTTATAGGGGAAATGTATGTCAGGTGAAAAATATGAGACGGAAGAAAAAGTCTGTGCGTTTTGGTAGGAGAATTTATTTTTCCAGCAAAATTCATAACTTATATTTGTGCCTGAGTTTGGTTTTTCTTGTTTCGCATTGGTTATTTCCAGGTTTGTTTTGCACAATTTTTGTTTAGCATGCAATTCTTAAGTTACACATATTATTTTATGTACCTATTTATACAACACCATTATTCTTATTATATACTTAGGTTTTTATAGGGGAAATGTATGTCAGGTGAAAAATATGAGACGGAAGAAAAAGTCTGTGCGTTTTGGTAGGAAGGAGGATTTATTTTTTCAGCAAAATTCATAACTTATATTTTTTGCCTGAGTTTGGTTTTTCTTGCTTCGCATTGGTTATTTCCAGGTTTGTTTTGCACAATTTATGTTTAGCATGCAATCCTTAAGTTACTCATATTTTTTGTCAAAATGTGGATATTTTTTTATAATGTACGTGGATATACGTAATATACAAATGGCACAAGTTACACCCACCCACTTGCCTTTTGATGATGAAAGGATTCATCCATTCTAAAATGAGTGCATTTCCGACTGGTTTTAAAGTGTTTGATCAAAAATGACCAATGTATTTTACTCCTCCGTTTACGTTGTTTCACATCATCCTATGTAGTCATGTTGTGACTTATTACTTGTTTTGATTCGTCCCATCATTTTGGCATTTAAGAGTGCAATTCCAAACAAGGAAAAAATAGTGAGGCGGATGTGGTCACTGTTTCATCCTTTTCTGAACATTAGCTTACATTATTTGTTGAACCCACACCTAGTACACCTTTACAATTATGTAACCTAAAATTCTGATTTTTGGCTATATGCGTCGCTTTAAAGCAACAATAATGCTTTCAAAAATAATAAATACATAAAAAGCAGCAGAATGAATGATGAAGAACGAGAGAGTTGGAGAAGGCAAAAATAAAAAGGGGAATAATGGAATAAGTTGCTGAGAATAAGTAAGTGAGCATACTTACCTACTTTTTTCATGTACCATTGTGTGAAGATGGCTATGCTGGTGTTTTTACTACTTTTATTTACATCTCGTAATAGAATAAGAACAAAATAACGCAAGCACACACCTACCTTACATCACACTTGATCACAAAATAATAATAAATACGCGCTTACTTTGCACACATCTCTTCAAGAAGAAAATGGTAGAATACCAAAGTCATTTTATTGGCATTATACATAAAAAAACATACACATATGTACCTATGTAAAAAAACCATCCGATGCATGCCACATCATTTTGCTGACATTCCATTGTGAAGCATTATTGTGATGATGGAGCATAATAATAATAATATAGGCAACAGCAGGAGCGAGTAAGTAGATATCCATCATATTATTATAAGGCAGCTGTGCAGAATTACGATAGAAAAGAATCTCTTCAAGAAGAAAATGGTAGAATACCAAAGTCATTTTATTGGCATTATACATAAAAAACATATACATACCTATGTAAAAAAACCATCCGATGCATGCCACATCATTTTGCTGACATTCCGTTATTAGCATTATTGTGATGATGGAGCATAATAATAATAATATAGGCAGCAGCAGGAACGAGTAAGTAGATATCCATCATATTATTATAAGGCAGAATTACGATAGAAAAGCAGCTTGTTTATTAAGCAACTATATGCACCTTTCATTTTTTCCTCAGTAAAATAATGTTTGTTGTGCAATGTTGAGTTATATTGTGAAGCATTATTGTGATGATGGAGCATAATAATAATAATATAGGCAACAGCAGGAGCGAGTAAGTAGATATCCATCATATTATTATAAGGCAGCTGTGCAGAATTACGATAGAAAAGCAGCTTGTTTATTAAGCAACTATATGCACCTTTCATTTTTTCCTCAGTAAAATAATGTTTGTTGTGCAATGTTGAGTTATCAAGTATACTGCGAAAAATGGGTAATATGTTGTTGCACAATAACAAAGACACGTTTCACTCTCGTTGAGCTGCTGCTCCTACTTTCACCCACTCTCAGGTAAAGGCACATCTAGTGCAATGGCATTAGAGAACAGCAAGCATCAAGAAGCAGAACAAGAGCATCTAGCTGTATAAAAGAGTATTATAAAAAGTGAGTGTTGTTGTTGTACCTTAGTTGGCTCTTTGGTTTGGCAACACAACAACAACAACATCAACCATAATAATAATAGCAAAACAGGAGAAAAGAATAAAGAAAAAATCCAAATTTTAGCTCACCGCTACCAACCACCACAATCATCCTCGCCGTCATACACCAAACAATACCGTCATCATCTTGTTCTTGTTCTTCTTCTCCAGTCAACGAACCAGTGAAACACAATAACATCATCTAATATACCTGGTAAGCATGTTAGAAGCAAGTAACCGTACAAAACCATAACGAGAGGAGGAGGGAGAGACAGGCTCTAGCAGCTTAAAGAATAAAAGAAAAAAGGGAAAAAGTGAAAAGACAATTTTTTGCCGTGTGAAGACAAGAAATAGAGAGCCGTGCAATGTGATGCTATCTCATGATGATCCTCAAGCCTAAAAGAAAAGAAGAATGTTCTCTTTCCTAAAAAAATCGTCTTCCTTTTTGTGTTTTATTCTTTTTCTTAAGCTTTAAGCATTTCGACGTGCGGAATGATATACATAGGTAGATGGAATAAAAAAGACACAAAAAAGACAAGAATATGTTTACTTGCTTAATATGCTTACTGATTTTTTGGGTTTCATTTGGGGAAACCCTTTCATTCTAAAAAGGCAAAAGGAGAGAAAGAAATAAAGAAGAGCGATGATGAGAGAAAGTTGCATAAGCCAAGTATGTTTTCACTCATTTCTTGAGAGAAATAAAATATAGAAAAAGCTTCTTCTTTTATCTTCCTCTTGTCTTGTCTTCTCTGTCTCTCTATAGCCATCCATCCAACCAAAAGCAGAATCAGCCGAGGAATGACTGCTTGTATGCTGGTGGAGGGAGTTCATGTACAGGAAAAAATGTTGGTCGCCTTGTTTAGTAGTATGTAGCAGCGGAGTGAGCTATGTGGCTGAAGTGCTGAGGCTAAACTGAAAGCTACGTGAATATATGTGCTTTGCTTTTACTTCTAGTCAACCCAACTCACTCCACCAAGCAACCAAACTGATCGTTGTAGTATTTTTTCTTTCTTTTTTCTCCTCCTGATGATCATCATCACGATGATGCCAATGGTTGAGTATAGTAAGTACATACACACATATATTACAGTGGGGATGGTTGGTTGTGTGCTGCGCATTGGTGAAAATTCACTAGTGCTGCTGCATGTATGCATGCATCATGCTCTTCACTTGTGCTGCTTTTCTGCTTATACACATTTTGTACGTTAAAAGTTGTGCTTTCTTTCTTTTCCCCTCTTTTCTCTTCGGCAGCAGCAAGCAAAGCAACTTTATACTAAACTTGCTTTGCTCCTCTCACACAGCCTGTTTTACAGAAGCCAAACGACTGTTAGGAGTAGTAGTGGCGGTGGTGGTGACGACGATCAAGACGATGATGATAAGCTACAGTTCCAAAGTCTAACTACACAGTTCGTAACTGTTGGCTCTCCGGTTAGCTAGTAGAGCTCGTGTTCCTAGCAAGTCTATGCCACCAATTTCACCGTGTCTGCTCTGCTGCCGCTGTTGTTTGAGTAAAAAAGCAAGAAAAAATAGAATACAAACTCTCGGCATACGCTTTTCTCTCAAGCAGACGTTGAGATATGTATACGTAAACATGCAGAAAAAGCGCGTGTTTTCTCTGCAAATTTGCAAGAAAATATTTTTTCTTTCTCTCTCTCTTTGAACTTTCCTCAAGTCAAGCTATCATTATACCAGCGGCTCTTGGCTTTTTTGATGATAGCATCATCATCATAACTTGAAGTTTGATGATAACGTGACATTAGTGTGGTGGCAGTGGTTTTTATTTTTGGACTGGAAAATTTCATATTTCACAGTTTTGCAACGAAAGTTTACAAAAGTCAAGTCAAGTTTTTCTGCCCAAGAAAAAAAGTTACAGAAATATAGGTAGTCTACTTGTGTCTTCTTCTTCTCTCATGTTTTTTGCGGGGCTTTCTCAAGACTTGTGTTCAGAGAAGATGGC
>JAANSP010003633.1:0-11061 GCA_036850745.1 Homidia socia
TGTGTGGCTTGCTGGTAATAATGTTTATTCCATGTTTCGTTTTGTTTTATGATGTGTTTTGTAATGTCACAGCTAATTCCGCAGACTAGACATGAGCATAACCTGGTAATAGTATCATAAGAGCTGTAAAAATTTGCATTTTTCTTTAAAGAGAGTTTTAGATGTAAAAAATTTGTACACAGAATGCAAGAATACTGCAACAGTCATTTGCATGGTTTTAGCGCTCAAAAGTTTCTGTGTTTAGGTGGGAAAACTAACTGTATGGCAGGTTTCCAGTTCACTCACAACAACAAATTTTTGTCCATTTGTAATATTGTTTCGAAAATCACTTTATTGAGTACAATTAGGGAGTGCTAAACTATTCCAACCAGAAAATGTCTCGTTCAATCTATTTCTAGACTGGTTAAGCCTTCAAGCTAGTTTGATTTTCTGTCGCTTGTCGTTTTCTGCAGTGCAGAATCTACACAAATGCTGGATGATTTTTGCATGAAACAAATTCGCAATGATGGCGTGATAGGAAGTAAAACTGCGACTCGACGTAGCGTGTCCTAGAGTAGAAATAGCCCATCAATCAACTTAAATACAAAATTTCCAATTCTCTCTGCTGAATTTTCTTAAGTTGTATCAACCCACTACTGGAACAACGAAATAAATAAAAGTATACAATCACCTTGCGTGTGTAGAGGGGCAATTGATTATATTGTCTTTTTTTCAAAGAATTGCACCCCTCGTATCATGCTAATTGTACGACCTAATTACAGTATAAACTGCTTATAAGGACACAAGGATAATAATAACGTCAAAACCGGATGAACGTTTGCAGCAACGCAACGTAGCTAGTTTGTGTGACAGTTTGCTGCGGAGGCTCCATGAAACGCAGTAGTAAATACCTTCTGCAATCAAATCAACCGAGTCACTTTTTTGGGCAAAACAAGTTGTAAAAAGGCAAAGTAATAAAAAAAGCTTTTTACTCTGTTCATTTTGTTTTCTTATCAAAAGGCTAACAAAATGCATTACACAATTAAACGATGAAGTAACTTTTTTTCTCTCCACAATGTTTTGTCTCTGCTTTTACAACTGTTTTAACAGTATGAGCAAATCAATTTTACGATTTTCATTACATACTCTCCTCTAGCACGACACACTTCCCGGCAGGCTGTCCCCTTTAAAACTCTGTTTATTGGAGAAAATACGACACGGTGCCATTTAAAATGTCAGTCTTAAGTAACCTTTTTACAACTGCATGCACCTATGATACCTACACTACCTATCCATGTTCATTTTTTCTTTAAATAACAAAAAATGTACACTGTGCTGTACGGTTTTGTTTTTGGCCATGGGATCAAAGTAAACAAATAAAAGAGTCTTTTTTCTCGAATCAACTTTTCCTCTTTCTATTTCTGTCCTTGTTACTACGCTAATGGCATTCAAAATAGTCTAATGCTTTCTGACAAGGAAAAAAATAGAAAAATTCTGTATTATTCCTTCTAGTGTTTCTGCTGCTCGTCTATACTCACCCAACAACAGAAACTGAACAACAGTTCCTCCATGAGACATTTTTGATTTTTTATTAATGCGATTCCTGTTGTGATGTCTTTCAATTATTTTTCACAACCTTTTCCCCAAGGAACTACTCTAAATTTGAAAAGCCTTTTTAGAGTATGTAAGTAGAACCATTTTAGGCATTTGTGTAAATTCATTTCGTATACAGCTAGTTAATGATAATATAAGCAGTAAGTGAAGGGTGAAATTGTGATATTTGTATGGGTGAACCGAACCAGTACCTCTGTCATACAGCTCTTAATATTTCCTGTTTGTGTTGAACTTGTACTTGGTCTTGTTCTCTCAAAAAGAATTTGAAAACAAGCACAAGAAAAAAGAAAATTGGAGAAAGATTAGACGCGGAGGCTAGTCTTTTTTTATTTTTTCTTATATTTCAAACTTTGGGTAGCATCTTCTTTATTTTTGATGTTATTAGACTTGAGTAGACTCTTTCTCTATCATTCAATCCCAAGGCTCCACATGCAAAAATCTGCAAATGATCGTAAAAGCAAAAAAACTTTGGGTAGCATCTTCTTTATTTTTGATGTTATTAGACTTGAGTAGACTTTTTCTCTATCATTCAATCCCAAGGCTCTACATGCAAAAATCTGCAAATGATCGTAAAAGCAAAAAAATGGAACAAGAAAACATGCAGGGTTTTGTGTGCGGGGCATGTGAAAAAATGAGCAAAGATGGAAATAAGAGGAAAAGGCGTATATGAGTACTAGTAATAATGGAACATTAGTTGGAGATTTATGAAGACTAAACTGGTGACAGGAAGGAAGACAGATTATCAAGCTGTAAGTCTTTCATGCATTTTAAGTGGGTCGACCATTTTCGCACTGTAAAAAGCAAACGCCGTGGTGTCGGTGTGGTATATGGCAATGATGATGGTGATGACGATGACAACGTTTGTTGGTGAGATAGCAAAAAAGTAACCAAGAACATCGCACATTCTGCATTTTTATTATTAACTTCTTATGCACACATTTTCTACTCATTTCTCCCACTCTCCCATTACACTTGCAATAATATGACGAACGGTGGGAGGGATATGGAGTATGGAAAAAACCCACCATAAGAAGACAAGTATGGCATGGCTTGCACATAAATTCTGTTATTACGTGACAGTAGTAGGAGCCATAATGCATATAAGAAAAACCATTGAGGAAAAAGCTCTTTCTCTCTCTCTCGCTCTTCATAAAGATTTACTACTTATAACACCATTGCCAACGAAAAGTAGCGTAAAGAGAGAGGAAGAGAGTACATAAAAATTTAACTTAAAATTTAATGCTTTCTCGCCACTAAACCACCATTACCAATTTGCCGGTTTTACGGACGGTCGTAATTTATCCGCGACAAAAAATTTGGATGTTGATGTGTACAGCCGACTTAAATTGCTAGAAGAGTACACACCGAAATGGTTTTGAAAGATGATATAGCCACTTAAAATCACAGTAAACATGCCTAATTTATCTTAAGAGAAAAAAATTTCCAGCTTGAGCTGGTCGCTTAATTTTGGCAATGGTATTGGATCTTATTTTGTCAATGGCTAGTTGTAGCAGAGACTCGAGTAGAAAAAAGTCTAATGGTATTGTAACGGTTGCTTAAATGCAAACTTCCTTGGCAGTTGCCAAATAGCACATTGTCTTCTAATGCTGAAATAGTTTTTCGTCGCGTTTATCATGTTATGCACCTTTGTCACATTTTTACACTGTCAAAAAATGGCCATTTCCCTAAACACAATAATTTTTGTCACTTTTGAAAAATGTAGTATATTGCATTTTAGCTTGTAAAAAATACAATGCATAAATACACCCTGAAATCATGTGGGCTGGGCACGTGAAGAAAATCTAACAGGTTGTAGTTTACTTTTGTATTTCAGAAAAGAATACATGTCTATATTGTAACAGTAACAAAACCATGTTCAAAGAAAAGCAAATTTTGTGTGTGTGCGTGGGTTTTTTGATTTCAACAAAGTATAGGTAGTAGTAACCTGAGTTTACTCTCTTTATGCTGCACACACAGAATACTTTTTAATACAATTTTTCCCTCGGAGAGTCCACAGGTAATGTTTAACATTTGTTTTTAAAACACCTTGAACTGGTTTTTAGACTTTTTTCTTGGCCAGTAGTCAGAGGTCATATTTCATTCATGCACTAGGGCATTACATGATCTGCCTAACTGTTATGTTATTCTTAAGACTCTCCAGCTTTTTGGTTACAGATGTGTAATAAAAACGAATGCATGGGGGATTAAGAGATTTTTTACACAACATCAGCTTATGTATATGCAGATATTTTATTCCTATCTATACTACCTACTACCTACCTGCCTACATATCTCTTCACCCCATATTTTATTTTATTCCAGTCATTCATACATGCATAACTACATATCCAAGCGTTGATATTATTATTATCAGTAAACAATCTGTAAAATACTAACAACTTCACTAGCCAGCTATATTTATGCTTCGAGTTTTTATTTTGTAATTTTCGTTTACACTCTCCACCTTTCCACTTATTCAATGGTGTAACAGCAACACTTTGCTTCCTCTTAAAAAGTGTTTCTACACCTGAATAATACCCACAAATACACCATTCTATTCTGACTTGGCCTTTTTTATTATGAAAAGATCAAAAGTTGTTGTATCATTGGGGCAATGAGATGGAGGATTCTGCTGCTGATGATGATGAAGATGAGAAAAAAAACAGATGGAAAACTTACAGTATGTTGACGTGGTGAGTCGCTCAATGGTATCCTTCTTCAGTTTCGAGTTCTTTTTCCCCATTTTTGCACTTTTTCCTTCGTTCTCTCAATCTTTCTATTTGCAATGGGCTGGCTGTGTAGCAAGGGAACAAAACTTGTCCTTTATGTTTTCCACGTACAATTCATACAAAAACAAATAACTCTCTTTTTCCTCCCGCTTTTTCTATAGAAGACGAAACACTATATTTTGTATTAAGTGAAGTACTCCTGTTACATGCTACTTCTATGCATAACTTTTCTACAAACTACTACAAAAGTCTCTCACTCTTTTTCCCTCCTCTCACTGTTCTTCCTACAAGAGTCAATCCTTTTTTATAAACTTTTCCACTAAATCACGATGCGTCCTTATGTACGTAGTACGTACCACTCGACCACTGTATGTGTCGGTGTACAGTGTCAGTAGTAGTGCATATCCAAAAAAAATTCTACAATTTTATGCCTTTATAGACGAGGAAATGGAATTGTTGCTAACATTGGCTGAAAAGGGAAATGGATAAAAATGCATTCCATCTATCCCCCGCTAGCCAGTCCAAAGATGTGTAGAAAGATGAAGAAAGTAAGTAAAAATGCATGCAGGAACGTATGGAGATAAACAGCAAAAAGCCTTCACTGCACTGTTCTATCAGGCGTATATGTAATCTAATATATTTTTACCTTTTTTCCCCTGGTAATCACATTAAAACACACTCATTCACATATATATACAAAAAAGTCTGTAGTAATAATAATTTTCACAGAAGGGTGATGGTATATTAGTATACACTTTCTATCAAAAAACCAAAAATATTTAGAACTCGCCTAGCATCATTTTCTATAATAACAATAATATAATGTAAAGGGCAAGAATTTATTGTAGTTTTAAGCCAAAACGACAGAAGGGGCTAGTATGGGCTTGCGAGGAAAGTTAGAATTATCACTTTTCTCCTTCTCCTTCTCCCGCTCCATTTTTACTTTTTTCATAATAATAAATATTCAAACATCCATGCATCTATATATATGTCGTACTATTTTATATAATCTTTAGCAGCAAACTTGGTTTTTACGGTCAAATTGCATAGCAAGCAACCTGCAATTCCACAAGTAGAAAATTCTCCTTCACCAGTTTCGCTTTTTATGCTTAAGTATATACACGGGCGTTTCAACAGAAAAAAGTTCGTGAGAATGGAAGTGTTACGCCTCAAAAACCCTGAATTTAATTTTGATATCCCTACTGCACGAAATGTTTGCTTTTTAAAAACTCTATGAATTCACTAAACTAGAAAACATTTACTTTGCAAATTTTCTACAAATGGTTGACAGAGGAGTACAAAATACAAAGTATAGTATTCAGTTTTTTATGTTTGTGGTCCTCGTTTTCACGTTATCGTGACAGCCAGTTGCAATAGCTGTAGTGTAGTTCCATTATAGCATGCGTTTTGTTTGTATCAAGTATCTTTTTTATTCTCACGTTTTAAGGAAACTGTTAAACACGTAGTGCTACTAACTTGTTCCCTCTCTTTTCTCCTTTTTTTCTCTCTCTCCTCTCTTGTCGTAAGTATGTAGGTAAACACTGTTATTGAGAAGAGAGAACGTGTGGATTGCCAACTTTATTATTATTGTATGGTTTTTTCCCTTTCACTTCCGGACTTTCCTTTCAATGTTGAATTGCAAAGTAATATCATTATTATTCATGTAATCATTGGAATCATGGGTAGTGCTACTAATTTCCTTTTTCCGGTCATGCGCTTATGCCGCTACTTTAGAAGTATACGCGTGTAGACTGTATAATATGAACTGAATTTACCTACTTGATACATGTAATATAATAACCGTAATTTTATTACAGGCTCACCAAAAAAAGAACTAATAAGTTAACAGTTTATTACAAAAGATGTGTGTAATGTTTATACAGACTTTATTCGTAAAAATTTTGTACGTGCTATACTACTGGGGTGGCTGAAGCGAAAGTTAGTTAGTTGAAAGTTGTTTCCACCATGGTGGCTTGGCTTATGTATTTCTCCAGATGGACTTTTTAGTGAATGTACTTTTGCCAAGTGAAAGGACGAGAGTGTGTCCAGTTTTTTTGGAGAATAAAATATCAATGTGATACTTTCTCTCTTCTTCTCTGCTGCTGTTGGCTCCACTTTTATTCTCTGATGAAAATATCAGTAAAAGTTTTGAGGTAAGCAAAAAGAGTAGTTAGTAGCAGAAGTACGCCTACGTTATGCTCATGTTCCAGAAGACTTGCTAATTTGACAACTGGCAATATAATACGTTAGTAGAAGAGAAAACAACGCGACTTTGGGTAAAATATATAGAGATAGAAAGAATAGAAGTTAGATGAGAAGTTATACAAACTGTCTGGCGTCTTCCGTCAAAAGACAGAGAGGGCATCAAAAACAATGCTAATAATGCAAAACATTGCCATTCTAATATTCCATATAACTAGCTACCTTATAAACCAAAATATATTGCTCTAATGGTTAAAATAAATAATAGTAAAAAGTTCTATTTGCTTCTATTATTACTACTACGTCTACTTTTGCAAGTTTTATACAATTTTTTTTTCTCTCTCTGCACTTGTTTGCGTTGTGCTGGAATAAACGATGGGAAAAATATTCTCAACTTTGGACTTTTTTCTCTCTCAAAACTACTCTGTTGCTCAGATTACTATACACACACCAGGGGACAGTCCCGTGTCAAAGGTCATCCGATGAGAGGAAATGATGTGAAAAGCGACAGTATCACTGTTTCTTGTCCTTTGAAGAAAAAAGAATGCAGACCTAGACTTTTATTTTTCTCTTTGTTCTGCCACCGTTGTCTTTGTTGCTGCTGCTGCTGTTGTTGTTTATGATGAGGAGGGCGATGTACCGAGCCGATACCGCCGCTTGTTGTGCTCCAGTGGCGTTGTGGTTGCTTCTTACTTTTTCTTTTTCCTGACGTTGTAAACATGTGGGCAACAGAGCTGATGGACAAAGACTGTGAGCTACGGGCAAATAAGTATGGGCGAAAAACCGTTGACAATATGAGCACACCAACCGTTCTTTCTGGCACCAAGCAAGAGAGAAAACACGAGCGACACAAGGCTACAAGTAGTAGAAAGTTGTAGATGCGGTCTGGTATTAAGAATGGTTGTTGTGTATGATCACGGCAATAACTTGCTTCAAGGAGTATGTATTTTGGCAAGCTAAACCGACCAGCCACCGCCACCATACCAATCTTGTAATATCAAGTCAGTCAACTCAGTTACTCGAGAAAAGTACAAGTACACACATTTTCATATCATATAATACACATGCACAAAAGAGTGAAGGCAGGCAGGCAAGGCAAGTAAGGAGGCAGAAGAGGACACATACATGATCGTCCCACAATATACATTTTTACCCAAACTTTTGTATATACACACATTCTAGGTATCTATTCAGTGTAATTCGTTTGGGGAATCCCTACTTGAGAGTTTTATGCATGGCTTTGCTTCCATCGTCGTCGTGTATATGGCAGCGTTACATGTAGAAAATGGGAAAAATTTCATGTTCCATGCTTGTTCTCATTCCCGAAAAACCTTGTCGGTTGTCTCCTTGGTTGTTTTGTGCTTTCTCTGAACTTATAAGTAAGCAGCTATCGCTACTTCTTGTGCACTTGGACTATCATATAAAGTTTTTAGCAACATGGCATGATGGGAGCTTGAGCTTGCTGCTGGTTCACATTTTTGGAGGAGTCGTTTTCCTAACCAGAGGAGAGGTTTGCAGGAGACGAGCGTGTGTTATTATTGCACCGCCACATTTCCCTGCTTTTTCTCTCTCTATTCTCTCCACGACATGGCAAAAGGAAAGAGAAGAAGGATGGATGGATGGATGGATAGCTTGGAGATGAAAGTATATGTTCGCTGCCACTTGTGTGCACCACACACATCTACTTTTTCTTCTTCTCTTTTCCATTTCCTTTTCTTCAAGACTTTCCCCTGGTTCTTTCACTCGCAGTGCATGAAATACTTGAATCTCTCTCCACAAGTTTAGAAAGCTAGCATTGCTCTGGCTTTCCCTTTATTCCTCTTTTCTTTGGAAAGGGGAAAATAAAGAGAAAACTTGGTATTTTGAAAGCCGCAGCGCATGTCCTCGCATAGCATTGGATTTCTTATGTGTAAGTGTTCACTACACATTTCTCTCAATATATATACATATATATTTCTCACTGTGTGTGCATGTATGATAAAAATGGTAACAAAACTACTGATATGACGATATGCATGCAAACATACTTGCCATCTCTTTCTGATGATTCCACTGCTAGTTACTGTTAGAAAATTGCCAGTGGTAGCTTAGTTGCGTGCTGGTGGTTGGTTCTGTTCTGGTTCCTTCTCACAGCGTTTTATATGGTTAGTACGCGGTTGGTTATTTGTTGTATTAGTAGTATAGCAGCAGCCTTCTCAATAAGCAAAAGTAGAACTTAACTCTTGATAGATAAAAAAATAGATGGATGACTGTACACATATAATATATTATTATATTTCACAGAGAAAAGAGAAAAAAGATAGATGGATGGATGGATAGGTGATCGAAAAATGAAACGAAATTGCTTCCACCCTCATTTTCATCGGTAATAACGTTTCCCAATGCCACATACAGGCAGTCAGTCATTCCATGCATAGCGGTAGTGGATTAGCAGCAGCAATGGAGTCAGTGAATGCATCATAGAAAATGCACATTTTTATACCCACATTATAATGGTTGTGTGCTCACAATTTTTTTCTCTTCCCCAAATGCCATGATCCGCTGAACTGAAAACATACACATAGGTATAGCTACATGCATAAAACTACGTCATCCGTCATATAAATAGCCTATTATCTTACCTTCATCATGTCAATGATAAAAAAATCAAACAGTAATAATACGGCAGGAGGAGAAAAGACGACAAAGCGACAAGTGAAGTGAAAGCTGAGAAAATTGTCGTTATTAATGCAAGTGTGTTTCTGTGTATGTATGGCATTCATAGCCGCCCGTCCGTTGCTGCTGGTGGTGGTGGGGATGATGATCAAGTTTTTGGCATATTTGCTGTAATGTATTTTTTCATTGGATTGTATGAGCTTCATTAACTCTAGGTAATTTCATATAATAAAAAAGCAATCTAGTTTCATGGAATGGCGTGTAACGGGCGTAGAGGATTACTACTATACCTTGTACTTTAATCCTTGCACTGTGTTGTTTTTACAGAAAAAAAGAATCATTAATTAGAAAGAATTATTTCCTGCTTTTTCTACTTCAAGTAGCAATAGTCTTTCCAACAACAGACCAGTCCGAGCTTTTCTTGTAATGACACTAAAAGGATATCTTCTCTCCTCTTTCTCCCCTTGTATTATTATGTGCTTTGGTTAATTTGATTGTGTGTCTCTGTAGCTCTGTAGCCAGCCAGTGTGTATGTGTGCATGCAAGTGTGGACAGGAAGACCGCACTTTTTGTTGTTTTTTCTCCTCTCAGGTACTAGGTAAACCTTAAGACGAATGAGGTGGTGGTGGCGGTGGTATTTGCAGATCACGACGACCATGTTGATGGTCGTTGTTGTAACAAACGAACAGGGCACACTTTACTTTTTTCTCTCTTATTTTTGTACTACTGCTGCTGACGACATGACATGGAATTACATTTACTAGTGTGGCTCAATGGTTACGGTAAGTAGACCAAGTAGTAACAACTTTACACTAGCATGTCGTCGAGGACTAGTAGCACACAGAGTACACAGCTCATTAGTGATTATTATGGAAAGAAAAGGGAGGGAGGGAGTGTACCTTGTCTGTTATTGTGTGTGTTGGTGGTGCTGTGGTGTGGTGTGTTCCACATTCTCTTCTTCTGGGTAAAAACGAACGACTAAACATGCCCAAAGTTGTACGTTTATAAAATGTAATGGTTCCTAGCAGCGTGTGGATTATGGGTATATTTATGAAGGTAACAGCAATAATAAGACTTTAGTGTTGGTAGCAAAAAAACAGCCAAACATCTGTAGTTGGGGAGCACGTTGTTTTTTAGTTAGTTATGTATATTATGATGTAGTTGCACCAAGTAAGTAGCAATGGTGGTGGTAGTAGTAGTAGTAGGAGAACTACCACTCCTGGAAAAGAACAAGGAAAATCAGCGTACCGCCTTTGGCTGCGGTCTGGTACTAGGAGCATATAAGATATGCATATACTTTCCAGAAAAGGATTTTCGTATAAATAAACTAGTACTCATCATCATGACCATTGTAAGAGGAGAGACATTGTGTGCTATTTGTGGAAAGTTGTGTATTCATTCGTCTGTTGGGCTCAAGCTAATTTTTAGAATTGTTGTAGTGGGAGTCGGAGGTGTGGTGTAACTACCAGTATATCAAACGCACGCGGGCAAATGTATGCACGAATGTCTCGTTTCTAGAGCTGATCACACGGTTCACATGCTGTATTTGCAAATTGTAAATACATAATGTTTTTTACTGTTATCGTATGTGTACAACGTTAATAAAGTGTTTAGATAATAATGCCAGCAGAATCATCGTCTGTTCAGCAGAGAAAGTGTGTTTTTTCATTTACTCGAAATTCTTTGCATGCAAACAAGTTTTGACTGGAGGAGAGAGAGAGAAAAAAAGGACAAGAAAATTGAATAACGCTGTTTATGAAGTTGTGCTATGCGCGACCAAAAATCAGACAATGAAAAATTTTGTAGAATGGAATGAATGAATGAATGAATGAATGAATGAAGACAGTAAACAATGCTTTCACCGGAGCAAGTCCCATTGCAT
>JAANSP010003634.1:0-11061 GCA_036850745.1 Homidia socia
GATGGTGCTCACTACTCTCGCAAAAGCTTGCTCAACAAAGTGGACTGCTTACTGCTTCTCATGAAGTGCTGAAAACGGGGCAATGTGAAATCTTACAGTTTGGCTTTGTTCATTTTTTGATTTGGCTTTTGGTGTAATATGTTTTCATTAAATTTGCAATTATGTAGTTAGGTTTTCGTTTATTCTCATTAAATATTTCTTTTTCACAAACTAAATTACAGACATAAATCCTTAAAATATTTTATTTCATAGCGTGATGTATAAAAGCAAGTGGGTAAAAAACGTTGAAGGTCATCGATGAAATGAAAAAGAAAAAAAAAGTTGTGCTCTTGATTTTTTAAAAGACCTAGACATAAAACTGAATGACTTACAACAACAAAGCATTTCTTTCATTTTCTTACAAAATACTACAGAGTACTCTTTACATAATATTAAGATTATTTTCAGTTATGCTTGATCTCTGACTTGCAGCATAGGGGTAGGTATCTGAGGATGTGGATGTTGTACTTAAATTAGGGTTACTTGTCGATGGATACGCGTTGTAAACGAGACGCTCTTTACTAAACGCCTTCAGCTTCCTTCTCCTCTCGGCGTACTTGAACATTACTACGGCCACCACGGCAAGAAGACTAATCAACTGAATCACAAACACCACCCAAATGAAGGAGGCTACACCTCCTCCTGATGTGCCTTCCCCTTCTGACGACACGTGTGGAGAAGTTTCAGCCCCAAATCCTTCAAATCCTTTTTGCACAACAAGAGAGCTCACCAAATAATCCATTTCTCCTGACTTTGGCAGCACAAAGCTTTTATTGTATTCTGCAGGATTGCTCATCATCCTCTGCACTTGATCCAGTTTTTCGTCCTTGATAAAATGGACGGGCAGCACATGCGTCACCATAGGCTCAATGTCATCCTCACAAGTTGACTGGGGGTAGTAGGAGTCGGTGTGGTAGGCGAGGAAGCAGTCGCATGGCACTTTTACCTCCAATGCGCCAAAGTCTGGATGCTCCAGGATTTTATCCTCTTTCCCTTTACATTTTAGCGCAACGCCAGTAAGAGGATGTCCTGTCACCAGCCATGTGTCTGGTTTCGTTTGGTGAAAACTTGGGAGCATTTTCAGTCCATCTTTGACATCTCGCCAGGGAATGCAATCCATTTCACAGTTCTTTTTCACGCCTTCCATGCTTCCAGAAAATATCGAGCTTACACAAGGACTGATCATGTCACTTGTTCCGAAATTCTCAAGCTTGCACAGAGGAGACATTGGATTACACTTTGATGCTTGCAGGACTCCGGATGCCTTGTCAAAAATGAAGGTTCTCGGGTCAGCACGAATTTGACAGAGTTGCCTGCTTACCACGCTGTTTCCTCTGTCGTCGTCAAAAATAAAAGGAATTGACTCCAACTTGTAGAGTGAAGGATTCAATCCTTTTCTGGTAAACTGGGATCTGCAAGCGCACAATGAAATTTCCGCTTTTTTCCACATACGAGCAGTCTGAAATGGGCATCTTGTAGTATGCTGATGTTTCATCCAATTCCACCGATGCCTCCAACTGATGATTTCTGAGCAGCTGTCCAAGACTAGTAAAGCTAACCGTCAAATTTTCCACTTTCACTAGGGAACTTGGGATAAGATTGGCATTGCACGAGAGCTCCGCTTGACTCCACCTTTCCTTCTCGAGCAGATAAGCAACCAGCATTCCATTCTGATGTGTGGTCACTGCATTCACGTAAAATGCCGGACTGAGCTTGGAGTTGGCTGCGCCAAGAAAAGAGTTTGAAAACTCATTCTCATAATTTTTGTTCATGTTTTTGAATAGCTGTTTGATATTAAACATGTAATCTTTAATGTTTCGGGTGATGACCAGCTCCCCAAGTGGGCATTTTAGTAGCTTTTCCAAATATTCTTCGAAACCAAACTGTTGAGTGATAAACCCAGGAAAGTGCTGCTGGATTGTTGAGCAAAAGTCCATACCCATTTTGGGAATAGATGGCTGGTTAGTCTTGCTCCATGCTCGAGGGACCATCTCCGCTTCAAATCTCTCGAGAAATCGCTCATAGTGGAAAAATACTGGACAAGTGTAACTTGGCGCAAAGTTGTCTGTTCTGCATTTTTCTCTCCAGTCGCGTAGCGTCACGTCCAAGGCGCTCAGTTTCGGTACGTTGTACTCGTAAATTATAGGGATAACAGTTTCATAAAAAATGGGAGGGGACAGCTCCTGCATGTAAACTCCCAGGGAAATGTTCATCCCGTTGTAGGGAATATACGCTGTAGCGTTACAACTGGTGGTAGTCCATGGTGATGACAAGGCAATCAACAGGAAGGAACCAAAGGTCAAGGCAATATTTTGGCAGGTTCGACTTGCCGAAAATGCTCTCATTGTAAAGGTCTTTATGATGAGTATCTGCAGATGACAATTAAAAATTAAAAATATTTTTTTCGCAAAAATGAAATCAATTAGGAAAAAATTCTCATGAGTTCACTAACCAGTTGTAAAAAACGACTTTTGCCAACACCACACCTCCTTCTCCTCTTGTTCCAAAGTTCAACTTGATTTGACTCGACAAAAATTTGCAAGTTCACACGATTGCAAGTTAAAACAGGAAGTGCAGAAAAATACACTACATAGATATTATAATAACATGACTTGAGTTTTGCATTCACTTGTTGTTTGTTAGATGCGGATTTTGGTAAAAAATAATAATTTGGAGAGATGACAAACAAAATTGACTGCGATATACTCTCCTACTCACAGTAGTAGTGCTAGAGCTAAATGATGCACTGACTGGGACAATACTGTCATTCATTCAGTGAGCAGAAAAGTGGAGATCACATTCACAACAACTACTGGTTTGTGTGAGCGTAAAATCAGAGAGCATTATCAAGCGAACCGGAAGAAGGACAGTTTTTTTCCTAGAGTTAAATGAAGGGAAGCATGGATGCACACACACAAGATCACAACAACTACTGGTTTGTGTGAGCGTAAAATCAGAGAGCATTATCAAGCGAACCGGAAGAAGGACAGTTTTTTTCCTAGAGTTAAATGAAGGGAAGCATGGATGCAACACACATAAGGGATGGATATGGGAATTGGGAAATCAAGCTTAAATGCTGGATGATGATGATGATTATTTATTATAACTTGTTATTTCTGACTCCGTCTCTCTCTTTCTACTAAACTCCTCTCTGTTCTGTTCAGAACGTCGACAGTCAGTGTTTCATGTGCATAATTTTAAAAGTGTGCAGTGTGCATTTTATATGGCTTCATCTCTTGACTCACTCTCACTCTCTCTCTCTCCAACAAAATTATATCCAGCCATAGTATCTCCATAAAACTTGCAACCCCAAAATAGAATAAAGCTCTGTACTTTGAAAGCTTTATGCATTAGCTGAAAAATGAGTCAAAGTGAGAAATACAAGTGAACAATGCCAGAGTTCTCCTCATCTTCTCTGCTTCCTACTTGTTGTAAAAATTACACAAGTATTCATATTCAGAAAAAGTTGGAGAATGCGCATGTATAGACAGAAAAATAAAGTGCTTCTATTCATCAAAAACGAAACCATGATGCTCAGGAGAACGATGATGATGACGATGATTTCAAAAAAAGATTAATACTGCTTGTTTAACAGCGCTCCCTTTTTCACTTTGCTGCGCTCTCTAATTTAAAGCATTAAAACAAGTGGTAAATGCTAATGCTAATATTAATGAAGTTGAATGGCTTTATGATGATGGAATAAGGAATAGAAAATAATATTTTCTGGCTGCTGCTGGACAGCATATTATTATGATATACTTTGCATATCATCATATATCGCGTCCGCGTCATATTCACATTATTATTGTCATTCATTATAATTATTGTTAACAGAGCAGTTTTACAGATAGAGCCATGGCAGCAGCAGCAATGATTTCATTTATTTTTGCTGATGCGTTCGAAAAAAATGACAAAAAAATGTTAGATCGTTGGAAAAACAAAATTTTGCGTGCCGATGAGAATTACATGAATTCTTTTTGACGTAAGAAGATTATTAGTAAATTCCACGCACATAAAAACCATCTAGCTAGAATCTCTGTTTATTTTTATCTTTTGCGGATCTCAATGCGTTGACGTTGTTGTGTGAACGTGAAGCAAGTTTACGCTCGTCATCGTCATTTTCAAACTTGTACTTCATTCCAATTCCAAGTCAGTGCAGAGTCAATGAGCCAAAAAAAGCCAAGCCATCATCACCAGCCCACACGCTACGCACAGCAATATATTATTAAACGCATGAATGTAATCCCAATCTCTGCTGTAGTAAACTTGAACTTAATTAAGTTAATTAAGGATTAATCCCATCTAGCTAGAATCTCTGTTTATTTTTATCTTTTGCGATCTCAATGCGTTGACGTTGTTGTGTGAAACGTGAAGCAAGTTTATGCTTGTCATCGTCATTTTCAAAGTTGTACTTCATTCCAATTCCAAGTCAGTGCAGAGTCAATGAGCCAAAAAAAAGTCAAGCCATCATCACCAGCCCACACGCTACGCACCACAATATATTAAACGCATGAATGCAATCTCTGCTGTAGTAAACTTGAACTTAATTAAGTTAATTAAGGATTTTAATCGTTTGTTTCAACCAGAATCAGTATTAAATAAGTACAAATGTTACTCGGTACAAAAAAATATTTACTTCTTATTTGTATTTGCTTTAAGATTACACTATCCATATATTTGTTATTTAAACTCCAGAAAATTAGAAATTCTCAAAACAATCGTTTTCTTTGTATCAAACTGCTTCGATTTCAACTATCCATGACTCAATTTATCATGAATCATGATGATGACACATTAATTATGCATAATGCACGTGATTAGTTATGTAGCTTCATCAAAATCTACTTGTGGGGTAACTGGAGATGGATGAATCATACAATCTCTCTAAAAAATCTGTAAAAACTTGCCATAAATTCACGGGTTAAAATTTTATCGAGTGGGTGGAAATGAAATGTCATGCATGCCAATATCATGAATTTTTATTGTCACGCAACGATACAAGCAAGTTGAAAACAAGGTAGATTAGCTGACAGACAGAACTGAATAAATGCATGAGACATGGAACGGTGTTTTGGAGAGAAAAAGTTTAAGCCGGAAGCACAAATGCATAAATGGATTAATGTCATATTGGCTACCTTACTGTGAAAATCAAGCTTAATAAGAGGTAACGGACTTTTTTGTACCGATTCGATTGCAAAATGTTTACATTTTATGGGGACAAAGGAAGGGATAAAAATTGAGTGGGTGGAAATGAAATGTCATGCATGCCAATATCATGAATTTTTATTGTCACGCAACGATACAAGCAAGTTGAAAACAAGCTAGATTAGCTGACAGACAGAACTGAATGAATATATGACACATGGAACGGTGTTTTTGGAGAGAAAAAGTTTAAGCCGGAAGCACAAATGCATAAATAGATTTATGTTAAATTGGCTACCTTACTGTGAAAATCAAGCTTAATAAGAGGTAACGGACTTTTTTTGTACCGATTCGATTGCAAAATGTTTACAATTTATGAGGACAAAGGAAGGGATAAAGAAGTTGAGAACTGCGACGTGGTAAACGAGGTAATTGGTAATTCAGAGTGAATGCTTATATGAAAGTTCATGGATTTGTGGGGTAGTGACTAATATCAATAAAATGTCGTGCTTGATTCACTGGTTTTCGTTGTTTACGGGCAAAAAGATAATTTTATTACAAAATAGAAAAATAAAAATTTATTCACATTTTTAATAGTGTTCAAGCTACAAGTGTATGAGTCATAATATTATTCTAGTTCAAGTTGTTGATGAATGCGTTAATAACATCAAAACCAATTTGCTCAGCTCCTGCGGAAATGCTGAATGCGGATATGCTGGTGGTGCCAGTGCGGTCAGAAGAGTCCTTTATCNTTAATAACGTCAAAACCAATTTGCTCAGCTCCTGCGGAAATGCTGAATGCGGATATGCTGGTGGTGCCAGTGCGGTCAGATGAGTCCTTTAACGTATAAATAGCACTGCCATTACTACTACTTGCAAGTGAGAAAGGAGACGCTTGTGGTATTATCGGCAAACTTTGTCCAAAATTGGTTGCACTCACTAGATTTGTGATAAGAGGATCTTTACTGTTCAAAGTAAAGGAGGAGGATGACTCTGGCATGCCACTACTATCCTGTGGTTGATGAGTAATACTTTTTCGGTATAAAGAGTTATTTGTCAGTGGCACAGCGTTAGTCAAGGTAGGCGTCAACTCGACAATATCCAAGTTGACCACATTATCTTCCACAGCAACAGGAACTGGCATGCCACTATCCTGTGGTTGATGAGTAATACTTTTTCGGTATAAAAAGTTATTTGTCAGCGGTACAGCGTTAGTCAAGGTAGGCGTCAACTCGACAATATCCAAGTTGTCCACATTATCTTCCAAAGCCACAGGAGTAGAAGTAGTAGTCATAGTAGGAAATAATGTTGGAGAGCCAAGACAGTCAAATAATGGCTCACTAACTTTCGGTTTTGAGCTCTCCTCAATTTTCAATGTCTTTTGTACCGCCTGTTTTCGTCTTCTTTTCGAAACGCCGTTGCTATTGGAAGGGGTGTCGTTTACTCCCCTTACCTGCTGTTTACGACGCTTTCCTTTGGATTCTGAATTTCCAGTGACATCAGTCATTTTGGAGACGCATGGGCCAACGACTTCCGGTGAGAAATGTTTTTCGTTCGATTGATGCACTCGGAGCAAGTCAATCCTGTAGAATTTTCTGGGACAAGTCATAGTAGGGAATAAAGTTGGAGAGCCAAGACAGTCAAATAATGGCTCACTAACTTTCGGCTTTGAGCTCTCCTCAATTTTCAATGTCTTTTGTACCACCTGTTTTCGTCTTCTTTTCGAAACACCGTTGCTATTGGAAGGGGTGTCGTTTGTTCCTCTTGCTTGCTGTTTACGACGCTTTTCCTTGGATGATGAATTTCTAGTGACATCACTCATTTTGGAGACGCATGGACCAACGACTTCCGGCGAGAAATGTTTTTCGTTGGACTGATGCACTCTGAGCAAGTCAATCCTGTAGAATTTTCTGGGACAGTCCCCACATGCAAATCGAAAAGAGCTTTCGTCCTCATGGGTAACTTCATGTAGTCTCAGATCGCGAATATGCTTGTACGCTTTTCCACAGGTTGCGCAAACTGCAGATGGGAGTGCATCGTGACTTTTTGAGTGGAGCCTGAGTCGGGACGCCGTTTTGAAACCTTTATTGCACTCTGAACATACAAAGCTTTTCTCTTCGTCATGAGTCTTTACGTGGGTTTCTAGAGCTTCCTTGGAAGGGAATTTCCTTCTGCACTGCGAACATCCAATGCTGGTATCTCCCTGAACATGCTGCGCAACGTCGTGAGCCTTTAGGTGATATCTCGTTCTGAACGCCTTTTCACATTTTGGGCAGGGAAAGGGTTTTCTAGATTTACAAAATTATTTGACATTTAAATTTATCCCAACAGTTCACATCAAACTATCACAGAGACAAATAAAGAAACAGATAACTTACTTTTTCTCGTGCATCACTTTAATATGCAGCTTTAGTTTGTCTTTTAGCCGAAAACTTCTGTCACATCCTTCGTGAGGACATTGATGGGGCTTGAAACCTTTGTGGTCAATCCTCTCATGCATTTCCAGTGCTTCCACTTTTTTGAACCTTTTCCCACATTCTAAATACAAAATAGAAGGAATGAATAAAATATTAATAACCGCAGCCACAAGATATTTTTTGGCCTGGCCTCAGAAAGTATTTCTGTACCTTTACATGCAACTTTGTTGTCATCCCTGAGGTGGGAGGCGTAGTGTATTTTTAATCCACTAAACGACTTGAACCGTTTGCCACATCTGTCACAGGTATCTGTTGACGACGGTGTCTCTGCAGAAATCTCATCATTATCTTCCACGTTATCTAACGGTGTTGCCACGTCCGACGTAACAATCTGCTTATCTTTTACTGGTGGTATTTTTGTTTTCTTTCGTGTTGACGTTCTTCTTTTAACAATTTTTATTGCTATCATCTTTTGCACATTTTAAAACTGCCTGACTCTTCTCATTCTGTACAATGTTTCTTAATTTACGTTTGGAACGAACATCCTTATCATTACTAAGAGTGGTTTCAGTTGAACACTCCTTGTCAACTTGCTTCACTTGTAATAGTTTTACTGTTCTGTCAACGCATTTAGCTAATAATGAGCTGCTCCGCACCGATATGGAAAGAAACTCGCAATACAGTCCGTACAGCTTGGTTAAGAAATTTGTGCACTTTAAACACATTACCAAGTCACTTGACAATGCTTCCTCATTAACATTTTCCACGCGGTACAGAATTTTCAAAACGTCGCATATTTTAACGTTTCCTAATCGCCAACTTGTCCAGTGTAGAATGAGGAAGCTGACAAGTTATCACATCGTGAAGCATTTTGGAGGAGTCCTTGTCTTCACCACCCATGGACGCATTACAGTTGCAGCAATGCGCAAGACTTTTTTCTGTAACTTTTTACATAAATAAGCAGTTAAAAACAAGCAAATTCAAGACAAAGATTTAAAATTTAAAATTTAAATTAAATACCAACCTAATGTATCCAAACATTCTATCGAGGCTTGCGGTTCCGGCAGGAGTGACAACAGCTGCAAATGTGGCACAGATGAAATTGGAGGTAAAAGATGATCGTAATTTAGCTGAGTTTCCTCCATGATAATTTATAAGGATTTTTAACTGAACACGAATTGGAGGGAGGAGGATAAATCATCTGACTACTCTTCTTCGTTTACCCAGCTGAGTTTGGCAGATAGGCACCGCGAATGTACGACAGCACAGGACAGATACTGCACAACAAACAAACCCACCTTCAATACACACAAACATGTTTGTTGTTATTGTGTGTAGGTATGTGCACTTTGTAAGGGCACTTGTTTTTACTGACTAAACATTTTCTAAAATTAAATGCACCTTAGTCTACTGTCTAGCTTACGTGTATTGCTCCTCCGAGTTTCTAAATTGTATCCTTAACTCCAATGCTGGTGTACTGACGGTTTTCTATTTATGTGGAGTGAAAATTAGTAAGAAAATTAATCATGGAACCTTGCGTAGTTATTGCTAGTTCCTGTGACACAATCAAAGTGGACGACATTGTTAAAGGTAAAGTTTGGAAATCAAAAAAACGACATGGAATTTATGAGAATGACTTTACTTAATTTCAATGTCCATCGTGTTTTCGTTTTTTAACAGGAATTTTGGAGACTGATGACCCACCTGAACCTCTGATTCTAGTGGAGGGTATACGAAGTTATCCGTGGCACATTAAAACCAAGTACTATGAGGCAGACGTTCATGTGTGTGCGATGGATCTGAAGACAATAGGGAATCAGGCTTTTGCAGATAGTGTGAACGCAGTTATATTATGCTTTGACAGTGCCTCGGTAAAATAACAAACTCAATNAGATAGTGTGAACGCAGTTATATTATGCTTTGACAGTGCCTCGGTAAAATAATAAGCTTAATCACAAAAATAAAAAAATAAAGAAAAAATTGATGAGTGAGTATTGAGTATGCACAATAATGAACATGGTTCGATTTCAGATTAACGGTCTATCTATAGCGGAACAATGGCTAGCCTTTACAAAAGAATTAGAGGCGGATGTCAAAATTTTACTGTGTGAAAGGGGCTGTGCTGAACCATTTCAAGGAGGACCAAGAGCTGACGGGGTTACCAAAATCGAAGGTAGTCAACAATAAGTTAATAAAATAGTGCTATATTTCTTTGTGTTTGTGAATTGTGACTAATCTTTATGTGTTTACAGCTCAAACGTGGTGCGTAAACAATGGATTTGAATTGGTTGAGCTAAACCCCGAAACGGAATGTGATTCAGATGTGGAGGATGACTTTCCAGAAAGTGTTGGCATGAAGCGTGTCATACAAGCACTGGGAGCACATCTCTGGCCAAACATGGTCTTGAAAGGTGGAGAAATTATTTTAAGTTAAATGTCTTGTTCTCTGTACAAAGTTTACTAACTGATTAATTTTCTAATTGTATCAGAGTCAACAGCCAGGGTAGCTCCGTTCCGCGCCTTCCCAAATGGTGTCGACAGCAGTGTTTGCCGACCTATGGGCACAAGCAACTCCTCCAACAATTCTAATTCTTCTTACGCCGACAATCGTCTATCTGACTCATTTCCTGATAATCGCAGTCTCGAACATCTTCCCGAACATCCCATAGGTACTAGAACATGCAAGCTTGTCGCTGCTGTGAAACCAATTCAGCAATCGCCGGATCGAGAAAGTACTAGTAATATCGCCATTGTCAACCCCACACTTTTACACAGTCATGATAGTCAGCAGAATGAAGAAGAGGAGGAGCCTATTAGCAGGATGCAGACTGAACCAATCGACGTAGCTGTTACACCTATTAGCACATCTCCCAAACCCCACACTTTTACACAGTCATGATAGTCAGCAGAATGAAGAAGAGGAGGAGCTTAGCAGGATGCAGACTGAACCAATCGACGTAGCTGTTACACCTATTAGCACATCTCCCACTGAGGACGCATCTATTTCATCACCTGGCAGCATCACGAGTGGTGTTCCAATGGCAAGTATTTCACCGATAATTACCAACAATAGTCAACAATCGTCATTGAGCATGTCCACGCCCACCGCCACCGTTGCAGCAGCAACATCAACAGAAAATAATGACAGCCAACATGTTGCTACCCCAACTCAAAGTTCTCATTCAGATTTAAATTCCAGTTCATCTGGAACAACTGCAGCAGCCCCACCTACTACACCGTCAACACGGGATGAGAGAATCGACGCTGTTCTTGAAGCCATGGACTCCATGTCTGAAGAAACCTTTGAAGGACTTTTTCAAAATTTAAATGAAATGAAATTAAAAGCACAAAGCTTGTCCCCTGACCAGCGAAGAGTGTACGCAGAACGAATGGCCATAGCATTTTGGAAGTCGATTGGGGGGAACGATTCAGAAATTGACGGGCTTTCGTCGGACGAGGATTA
>JAANSP010003635.1:0-11058 GCA_036850745.1 Homidia socia
TATCCTAATCCCTATCCGGTTTTGGTTTGAATACCAATTTATATCCGGATAATTTCAGGATAAGATTTAGATTTGGATATGGCTCAAACAAATCGCTCTCAGTGAATAGCACCCCTGAAGATTTTTCAAATTGTTAAAAACTGCAGTAGCACGGACATTGTCGTCAAAAATTTCAACGATTCAGGGTTCGTACACGCTGATAAAATTTGAAAAACATTTGCTGCAGACGTGTGTAGTAGCTGAATGGACTGACTGGAGCAAAAATCCTACATAAAATAGCAAGAATGACTGGCATGTAGTCTTATTAAAATTTATTTGCAGCCTGCATCCAATCATTAGCGTAGAAACCTTCCGTTATGATTTTACTCAAAATTTATGGTTGCTAGCACTTCTGATTCTTTATTATTAATTATTACGCTACAACTTTTTAGCTTGCAGCAGTGAACTAATGCATAAAATGCACTGTATTTGTATGCATTTCCATGACCACACATGTATTACATCAACCACGTCAATTATATGGAGTAAAATTCATGACATGACATTATAGTACATTTTATAAAGAGTCTGAATTGAATGGATTCAATACAATCGATTTCATGTAACAACATTGTTGCATCTTTGTATGAAAAAGTGTCGAGTAAATATAAAGTTCAAATTGTGATTGTGATCAGAAATAGAGCGGAATAAATTCCTTCAGAGCACCTCTAGTATTATTTGTTTCGCTAGGTACAGTATTATATTTGTTGTAGGATAAAAAACCATGTAAAATCCGTGCTATATTTTTTACTCAACTACCTGGAAAATTTGTGTGGTTATTGATATGAGCAGTCTAGCAAAGTATTTTATAACCGCTAAATGTAGAGTTTAGGCTCTTTTATTATTATTATCATTATTACGGCAAAAAGCATGTCTGGCTTGAATGATCATTTATAAACAGAAATCATCTTTGGCTTTTGGCCCATGAGGCTTATTTTGCAGCGTAGGTGTATACACAATAAGAAGATGGATGGGCTTTAAATATATCCATGAGTATCCGACAAATGCGATAAAAATTTAGCATAAAATATTTTTTTAAATTCCAGGTCAAGATTACACGCAATCCGTTATCTTTTTAGCTGTGCTTTGAGGGTTTGACAGATAGGGATAGACAGAACTTCCACTGGTTTGTACGAGTTTTTGATTTTGAAATGACGTTTGAATAATTTTTACAATCTCTATTTCAATCTTCAATTCCGTAAAAGCAATATGAAGAAAACTTAAAAACCTACTTTTATACCTACTCACATTTTCATTCGTAGACTAGTAGTAAATGATTTCAATTGAAATTGTTAAAAATCAATAAAATACATAAATTGACAAAATAGAAAAAAATCATGGAAACCCACATATTTTGGAAATTGTCGCATTTTATAACGCAGTGCAAGTTAAAGGACTTTGCAGCTTCGATTTTTTATAATTGCTGTATAGAGTGCTAGTATAGTACCTAATAAGGAAATTTACAAATACAGAATGAATACTTCCAATATAGCAATAGTCTTTTCTCTTTGATTACTTGAGTGTCATTGATTCTTTTTAATGAATACTGTCAGGTCGCACTACCCTGTGCTTACCTTCTCGCATCGCGTGCGCTTCCATGTCAGCATCATTAAAATGTAACTTATATAAAATGCACAATTCACTTGCGAAAAATTGCCAAATTTCTCTTTTTCTGTGTCCATTTCCTCCCTTATTTTCCAATCTGCACCTGGCTAGCTTTAAGTAATACAGTTGAAGGCGTCATTTTCAAATATTGTGTACATGGTACAATTAAAGGAAGGATTATACTTCTAGGGTTTTTGGGGTGTTGACGCATAAAAAATTTCTTAAGCATCCACACCTTTGTTGACGCATAAAATGGGCCGCGGGCCTGTCTGGCACTGACACACCACATAAAACTGGATTTTGCTCTTTAAATAATAAAAAGTTGGGTCTTGTCCCTAAAGACGGTTAATATGGCTGAGGATAATTTACAATTTTTAGTCCTTCCACAAATGCAAAGGTAATATCCAATGTTTCTGTGGTATGTGAATGCTGGACAGCCCCTCGGCCCATTTTATGAACTTTGTTATTCGTCAACATGGGTGTTGACGCGTATGAGTAATATGTCAACACGGCTGTTGACGCATAAGAATTTGTTTGTGCGTCAACACCCCGAAAACCCAACACTTATAATCCTACCCAATGAAAAATATTTCGTACCTTTTAATTGTGGCATTGTGCGGATTTAGCTCACCATTAGGTTAGAAAGGCTTCAAACTGTACTTATGTACCTGTTCAAAAATACTAGTTTGTTGTCATTACAAAAATAATCAGATTAAATCGTTGCAGAGAAAATGATTTTTGTCTTTAGGATTCAACCCGCCTTTTAATTTTTTGCTAGCTTTAAACATGGTTGCTGGACACTGGGACTTGGATTCCGGAATAATTAATTTTGGATATCTTACATGCGGTAGAACTCATTACTTTACATAGCTCTCCAATCCGTATATCGGTGTATTTATGTGAGTGCACATAAACTTCATGCAGCAAGAGAAATGAGCATAGGTCTTCGAAAATATATACATAGTATAGAAACGGTACGTTTACGTAGCTTAGGTCTTCGAAAGTTGGCTTTGTAAGCTCAGAGTTGCTGCTGTAGTGTACGTTTCTTTGTAAAATGATACATGCGCTGCATATACGGTGTCGTTGAATGCAATAAACCTTGTGAAAAGTGAGTATTCCTTACATGTTTGGCTAAGGAATCAACTCGTAACTTTCTTCAGTTCAAACACACTTTGTTTTTTCAGTTACCAAATTCTTTCAACGCATCTATAAATTTTCATTGCTTTATTTTTTATCCTCATCCAGAAACACCTACAACTGAATGATCCAAGCTTACTGCACCTAAATATTCGATTGATTTAACTTACTCTTAAAGTTACGTTCACCTTTCTATTTATTTCAAACCTGTTTTCTCCTCTACACTAAAAATACAACACACGAATCCGAACTTCCTTGGAATTCGGTTGAATTGCGGCTTTCAATTGTTTTTCTTCTTTCTAAAACTAGACTGTAAAACGTTTTGTCACGTAAAAATATTTTCAGGGAAATATTTTCGAATTCGAGATCCGGGTTCGCGTCCATATTTTCTATTATCTTTTTTTATTATGCAATGCATGAGCACAGTTTATCGATTTTAATGCATATATCTAAAAAAAGTACCTGCTGCGAGCTTCATTTAATTTAGCAAAAATACAAAATTCAAGGAAGGTACGAAATTAAATAACTATGGTACATCCCTTAATAGGATTGTGGAGGCATGATTTGTGTAACAAAGACAGTGTTTCGTACCCGTAAAAATCTCTACCATTCCATTTCTGCTAATATAATCTTGTTTCCAATCTAATATGATATCCTTTTGCATAGTCATTGGTCATGTGGTGATGATGATAAAAGTATCGGGCATTTTTGTACAAAAAGTCTAAAAAAATATTTGTTTTTTTTCGCTAAATAGTATCCAAATTTGTACATCTTGTTTTCTTTCACTGAACCGCTAGTACAAAATGGTCGTATGATTTACTTGGCATTCACAAAAATACAAAAGGAAATCTAATTAGCTTCCCTTTATTTTAAAATATTTATATGTATGCATGTTTTAAACAAGCCAAAGATGCATAATTTTTACTAGCAAAGCTTTAACACTGAAAATGCTGATACGTTGAATACTGCATACATATCCGTCCAACCTTCGCCAGGATGAGGTAACTTTCGGTTCAGTTTGATTTTTATTTAACGATGACGTCTGATGTGAATATCTGAATTGAAGTAATGTCAACATAGCCATTTGTAAATCGAGCCGAAAATGATGATTTATTTTTGATATTTACTTGATATCAAATTGGAAGCAGGATTGATGCAAGCCATTCCACAAATATTTTAAGCAAATCGGTAATGGCCATAATAAAAGCAGTTTGAGAAAGAGTATAGAAATATTTAAGAAATAAAATTTTCATATATTCTTCTAACTTTGCTAGTTTTTGCCTCATAAAATAATGTTTAATTCGGCAGAAATCCCACAGGCTCAATGTTTTCTCAGTCTGCGGCTCAGCTATGGGAACAAAAATCCATGCATTACTGGACTGCAGCAAGTACTCTGAAATGCTACGCCAACACCAAGATTCTCTTCTCCTTTTTGCTCTCCGATTCCAGTTTAGTGTGAAATAGATATTTGGTTGGTTTTATCGTCATCACTGCATGCTTAGATTTTATCTTGAAAAGTATATTGAATGGGGTTTACATTTTGCTTCACATTTTCATTTGCTTGTACATATGTTTGACTTTTTCCACTTTACAATGCTACCGAATGCCCGTACAACCTGCAGTGTTGTCAAAGCGAAATATTTTATTTGGCAGGATGGTTACAAGACAAATTAAAAAAATGAAACTTTTATTTACTCAGACCCCCATGTCTACAAACATTATCAAATCCAGGGTGAAATGGCGCAGTCGACAAATTTGCCCTGTTTGGCTAAATGTAATAAATGCTGAATCATTTTCCACCAGACGTCTTTGCACTAGCATACTAATGTATAACTAATCTTAAAAATTGCTATAGAATTTTTCAGTATTCACATTAAAACGTATTGAAGCGCAATGTTTTCACTCCTTACCAAACTGGAGGACCCAGGTATTGTGCTTCCCAATCTAAAGTCCAAAAACCCTGGTTTGTATTTTTAAAAATCCAGTACTTGGCAGTTGAAACTTCCGTTTTAAGTTCATGCCGTGTGCATTAAAAAACTTTTTCGCCTTTATAGATGCGTAATCAAGTGATAATTTAGTTTAAAAGAAAACATGACATTTTACATGCTTGGGGACGAACGTGATCTAAATACCTGTATTGGTTCGAATCATATTCGCAAAGATTACAGCATTTTATTTTAAAAACTTAATAAATTTTGACTTAAGATTAAGATATGTCAAAATGGAACACGAGATCAGTACACTTTCATGTAGCCATTGATGTTAAGTTGCGATTGAGGTCAAAAAACTAAATGTGAACTAGCAATTTGAATTTTTATGACAATATATTTAGCTGATTTAATTATAACCTGTGATAATAAAAATACTACCAACTATTATTGTACATATGTTTATTCGATTTGAAAGTAAATTTCTATCAAGAGGAAGAGAAGCGGGGAGAATTAAGAAATGTTAACTTTTCCACGTTCATGTTCGTAGTTTATTTATAAAATTGTTCATCTGACACGAAGAGGAGCAGGTTAAACTTGAGCTATTGTTGGGTAAAATTTAAAATTGTTTCTTGTGCACTTATGTTGTTCTGCTAGAAGAGTTGAGTATTTGTCAATGTATTAGGCTCAAAAATGGCCCAAATGCATCCAATTTCTCCTTCATTTATTTTTTATGCTCCAATTTGAAATGATTTGCAGTTGATTTATGAACATAAAAAGTTCTTTCTTTGTGAGCATTCAACTCTGACAAGATTAGCATCAAAGAGACAGAAGATGCGAAGTAATTACCTAGGGCCAGCAAGCTAAAGCATTTAATGACAGCGAAGCCAAGCAATGAACTAAAAAATCCAACAGCAAAACCTTAGCATGACCGTGTGCCTGAGACAAGTATTCACTCAAAAAATTTAAATGAAAATAGTTTTGAAATATTCTTCAACAGTTACAGTAACAGTTTTAATCATAGTCAAGTCATCACGTTGAATTAATACACATCTTGCAAAAATTCCGCTAAAAATGCAATTCAGCCAGCTAAAGCTGTTTCCTCATTGTTGTGTATAAATGTAAAATGATACATTACGTTTGTGCACTTGTTAATGTGCTGTTGTGCCTCATCCTTCAAAGGGTTAAATGGTGTATATGCAATTTACGATGAAAACCATCACCATTTTGTGGGTCATGAATGTTTAGACAGCCCCAATGCCCATCGTTTGAGTCAACAAGGGTGTTGACGCATCAGAATTTTTTCATGCGTCAACACCCCTGAAGACCAATGCCCAATAAGTACAATCCTGCCTATTTGCGTACGTAGATGCACAATTAAGATGATAAAATATGAAGGGTTTAAAGACGACATGGTAATTATTATGCTTGCGGATGAACTTGGCCCCAACACTTGGATAAGGTTTCCGATAACATTCGTAAGTAACAACTAACAAGGGCACTATATTTTTTAAATTGTATTTTCAAGTGCTAATAATTTCTCTATTAACATGGGATTATCGATCCCAAATTCGCATTTCTGTGCCTAATGCCATTGTTGAAATACGACAGGAAATATATCAACACATATCGAATGCACTCATATCAGAGGAAAACACTATGGATTGGAACAACGGTCTGACGCTTGTGGCACTGGAAAAGAAAGTTTCCAAAATGATCATGGACATAATCAAGTGTTGACTAAATGGAAAGTGTTTAAAGGAAATGCTTTAGAGGTTCATCGATGCATCCTCTCCTACTCGGAAATCGAGGACGCACTGAATTTTAATACACAAATAAAGAGTATCGGCAGGTACTTTATTATGCGAAATCTTCGAGATGATAAAAGTTGGGTAAATGTGAAGAGCATTCTGATCCAATTATACTTTGCGATGATTTCCATTATTTGTAGCCGTAATCCCCCTTAACTTGGGTTCTGATGATCTCTCATTGGTAAAAAAGCGTTTACTCTTGATTCAGATGGCTGCTTAGTATATATGTTTTACATATCATTTGCACAGGAGCATATTTTTTTGCCTGTAACCTGACAAATACCTTTAAAAGTCGTTTTCTTTGCAACGTAGTTTCTTAAAAATGAAACTTCCAAGCATTTTTGGGTTAAAGAAAGCAACATGTTTTACAAACTCTGCTATTATGGCGAATATTGAATTCATTTACGTTATATATTTTTTTCGAATGTTACTCCTAGTGCTTGTAAACAGGAGGCACAATACATGTTATTAATCAGTACCTGACCACGGCGGCTTTTGGGAAGCAAACTTAAATTAAATTGCTCAAAACGTTTGCTAATATGCCAAAGTTGCTCTTAAATGCCTAAATTTTAAACGACAGATTCAGACTAAAATAAAAGAGAAAATATTAATTAAGTGTTTGTTCACCAAAATGTGCGACATGCTCAGATTATTAAAAATTTTTATTCCTGAGCACGCTCGCCAACTAATCTAAATATGGCAACATTTTTGCAAAGTTACGAATACATTAACTCTTAAAAGGCCAAAATCCAATAATTTACAATGATGTACATATGCCTAAACTGTTTGCTGAAAGGTCACCTATTCCATGCAATGAAATAAATCTTTGAATTTGAACAACTGATCGCTCAGACATAAAATGAGTGCACTTTTTCTTTATAAAGTGCTTGCTCAAATGTTGAAAAATTTATAAATTTTCTCATTTTCAACAACCTATTCATCAAACAACACGCAAGCGGCTACTTTTTTGACTGTGTTTAATGGTCTAATATAGTCAGACAATAAAATTATTAAACACCGGGCAAATTGCATTACTTAAAATATTTTTTGCGTTTTTATTAGTTTTATTACAAAAAAGGTTGTGATTGTAATAAACATTTATGCATTAGCCAGGACATTTTAGATTGAATAACGATTTTGATAATTTGTGCATGCAAAATGGTAACAGCATTCGCTACTACACATGCAGATATAAAATTTCATTTCATTGCTGGTTATAAATTGCTCAGCATTCATCAGGAATCGCATTTTACTTGTTGTTTAGACGTTTACAGCAATGTTAACTGCGTCTTGCAGATTGGGTTATTATGTGTTCGTAAATAGCATTCTCGAGCTTATTCTACATTGAATCGAATAGAATTTAGCAACTTGAGTTTACGTATCTTACTTGCGGTGGAGCTTTTATTACTTCAGATAGCTGAGCAATCCGTAAATCAATGCGGATGTATCTGTGAGTACAAATAAACATATTGGAGCGAGACAAAATGAGCACATGTCTTCCAAAAAATGATGCAGAAACGGCACTTGGGTATTCGAAGATTCGTACTACTGACAACACAAGTGTAATAAGCTCAAAGTTGCTGCTGTAATGAAAGTTTTTTAGCCTATTCATCAGCCACCAAGGTAAATGCATGGGTCGGGACTTTGCTTTCAATGAGCTAGTCGTAATTTGAAGATGGGAAGCTGTAAATACTTTCTTGTAATATTTTAAGAATTTAAAAAAAGCGCAACAGCATTATATTTATTTATTACAATCATTGGATTCAAATGGTTTTTTAATTTTCTGGCAAATAGCAACGTCGTTCATGTTTAGCTTGTGTTCTACTACATCCACGTTCCGCAACAAGTTGTTTGCGCCTTGTTGAGAATCCATGGCAGCTTCACGCTGCTTTCCTATACTCGAAAAATTTCCCAACATGCCAATGAGTACAGAACACGGGACTGCCTCTTGTTTTTTCCTCTGATTTCCGTAGTTGTGACCACGACAATCGATAACGCATTCTGTCTGTCATGGATGTCAATTATTTTGATGTTGATCTATCGGAATGCAGTGCATGTGCAGTGGAAGTTACACTGCACATTTATGGGATTTCTTCCGCAAATCATTTCAATGGATTTTTTGTTTGGGGTTAGAGATGCCGCGGTTTCGGTTTTATCGTTTAACCGTCGGTATCGGTTCGGTTTTAGGTTCGTTGCATCTTAAAACTGAAACCGAAAACCAGCGGTTTCGTTTTCGGTTATCGGTTTTAATTATGTTTAATTAAATTTAGAGCAAATTTGAGAAATACGCAATAGTGAATCTTATTTTAGACTTAATTATAATTTGTAGATGCTTTAAACATGTTTCTGATGTTATTATGGTGTAAAATATAGATTTTCTTAAATTTAGAATTTTCTGTTCGCACGTAAAATGAGATCAGATGGCTTTGTTTACTTTTTTGTACTTGTAAAATAACCGAACCGAATGCAAAAGTCGGTTTGTCGGTTGAAACCGTAACCGTTGTCGGTTCGGTTGCAACTCAAAACCGAAACCGATTTCCGGTTAAAACCGAAACCGCAGCATCCCTATTTGGAATTAACATGTGACTGTTTATGGGGCTGTCAATTTTTACGTTTTCATCAGTCAATGCTTTAATCCTGTGTGCCGAAAGCATTTTTAACCTAAGCCGTGCAGATACCTACATGCCTATTGGTGCATTGTAGGAGAATCGCGAAAACTAAAATATTATATTTGAATTTTTGAAATTAGCTGGATAGGTCAAATGATTGGGTATTCAAGGGAAATGCGTTTCTTTACATGAAATGAAATTGGTTCTTAATGAACTTCGGCATGTAGGGAAATCTGGCTACGTACTTACAACATATTCAAAATATTGTGCGGCATGAAAGCTCCCATGGCCTCAATGCCCATTTTATGCGTCAACAAAGGCGTTTGCCTAAAGTGTTACATTATGCCTATAACGTTACATTATGCCTATAACGTTACATTATGCCTATAACGTTACATTATGCCTATAACGTTACATTATACCTATAACGTTACATTATGCCTATATTGTTATTATTATATACTTAAAAATTGTAATTTGTAATATACTTTTATTGCTGATAAAGTGCTTTTGTGTGTCATTGGAGTATAATATCGTTACTTGTATCTTATACAAAGGAATCCAGTTTGGCAAAAAACTCATTATTATTATTCGTAGTAGTATAATCCTACCTGTACAGCTCTTCTATTTTACCTTGATTTCTCTTACTAAACTTCACAACAGCAAATCGCATGTGCCATTCCAAACGCACTGGGATATTTGCAGATTTTTTGCAACATTGTAAATCCCAGAGACTGTCAAAAATAAATTGAAATTGCAAAGGTCCTTTAACATAAAGCGTTCTTTTTTCATTCAAATGAAATTTTAAAGCTTTTTAAAGTACGAATCAAAACCAACAATTTGAAATCACTTTCTCACAACAAAACATACGCATGGCAGAATAAATATGTGTGGTACACAACAAACCATGTAATTTGCGACGTTCATGATTTACGAAATTTTCATTATGAGAGCCCAGAGTAATCAAAATTCAGTTCAAGCACTTGCAAAGCATGATCTCGAGCTTTATAATTTTTAAAAGTGTTGTCACGGGAGATAAACGCACCTTTATTATTGGCTCCTTTAGGGCTACTTTATACGCTGCTGCTTAAATGAATCAGGTTTTTTGACGCATTATGTCTTTTTTGCTATGATCTCCGTGACTGTATCTGTTCGGTCATCAACACTCATCCAGAAAATAACATGAGGATACCATGAAAACCAAACAAGCTACTTTTGCAAACGCTATAGATTTTGTTGGCAAATCAAAAAATATAAGACTGAACTGGGTGGAAATAAATCAAAATCATCGGGAATTGAAAGTGCTTTGTCAGTGGACAAGCAGCAGGTCTTTAGGTGACGGTGGCACAAGGAGTACATCACCAGATCGCCACAACGCCTAAATGGATGGAAGTTTCATCGCAGATCAGGGGTAATGTCGTTATTATCAAGAAGGAGAACGCTCTCCATGTTTTTAAGACTAGGTAGAGTGACAGCAACTCATCCTGGAGATGATGGAATCATTAGAGCGAAGAGTCAGAGTAAGTCGTAAAACACAAAATGGAACGGTAAATCGTCCAATTCATAAATTATGTTACTACAGGTAAATAACGATAGTAACTGGTTGTATTTTTTACAACAATTTGCATCACGGGGAGAATGTTTGCACCTATGCTTGGCCTTTGTTCATGATAGTTGTGGCGTACAATATTTGTACTTTTTGATTTGACTTTTTTAGGGCATTGTGTGTGTTTTTGAAATGTGACTAGGCACATTTTTACTTATATTATAACTCGTATTGGAATTCTTAAACTGTTTTAACTTAACAATAATTGTGAAATAATAATGTATTCCGTTAGGACTAGCACACAGGCAGCTGACACTGTAGCTTTGCTGAGCCGAACCGCTGACTCTTTTTACAACCTGCTAATAGATAGCAAGCTCCGCCGC
>JAANSP010003636.1:0-11055 GCA_036850745.1 Homidia socia
TAGACTTGCTGCTGCTACTAACCTTAGCCCTATTTACCCGTCTCCCTGCAATTTTTTGGTCCTACCCAATATCAATATATTTACTGTATTTCTCAAGCTTTTGAAACTTTCTCTGACTTCCGGGAGTGATGCATGCATTAATGAATGAGCCATCTAGTTGAAAACCGCATGCATACCACCACCACCACCACCAAAAACAGCAATAATTGTTCTTGTTGTAAAGTTTGAGTCATGGAAAGTTTTGTTTGGCTGTCTATGTGATTGTCGGATGTATTTTTTTATTCCTTACATTTTATTATTCCGACCGCTTTGAGTTGTGGGGTGTTACAGAACAAAAGGATACTTTTCTCCCCGAGATTTGCATAGCAGCCAGCCAGCCACACCAGCGCTACTCTATTCAGTTTCAGTTACAACTTCCTCCCTAAAATAATAATAAATAGTTTGACGTGCTTGCCCGACCACCGCCACCACACAATTCCATTGTATAAATACATACATTATTGATGCTGTTGAAAATCATCATGAGCGAACATGTTATCAGAAGGAAGTTGTATTTACGTCACATGCTCTCTCACAATAACTTTTAGGAAATCAGACAACACAGCAAGGCAATTCCATACACATCAAAAATGCTGCTTGTTATTAGTTTATCAGAAATTGCATCAAAGTAAGCGGAAGCACGTGCATTTGTATAGAAAATGAATAAGACCTTGTAAAAAACTGTTATACCGCTGATTTGAAAAATTGACTTTTTCCCCTTTTCAAGGTAATTTTTCCCCATGATGTTGAATATGATTGATACGATCAGTGTTTGACATTTACATGCGCCTTATGGAAGCAGAGCAGACCAAATGGTCATCAATGAGTTGTCCGCACAGCAACACTGCACACCACACCAAAATAATATAGATTTATCAACAACTTTCTTTCAACATCATCACTTTTGTTGATGACTCAGGGATATGGTGACAGTGTGTAGCAGTCCAGAAGAAGCGAGCAGTGGCTGACTGACAAAAACGGAACATGCCTCTTCGCTTTGCACACAAGTTACCGTATATCTTGTTTCCCATTTTTCGTGATAAACTTATTGCATTCCGATGCTGCAGTATATACGGCTAGTTGCCTACGCAGAGAAGAGCTCTGTGAATTGAGGCCTCTCTATCATCACTTTTTTTCTTGTTCTGTTGGGAAACAGTGACACTACCTCTACCACCACAACCACTAGGTATATAGCATCATGCATATACATACCCATCTCATCTCTTGTCAGCGCAATTTTCCATCATCAGACTTTTTTGGCTCGGTTCTAGATACAAGTTCACTAACTTGGTCTTTCCCTTCATTTTCCATCTCCTCCTGGCCTCCTCCTCCACCTCCTCCTTCCACCCCAGCATTTTTGAAGTTGAAGGATAAAAAGTAAAAAAAAGCCAGGGAAAAAGTAGAAAAAAGGTAGTAAAATGAATGAAGTATGGAGAAAGAGAGAGAGACGACAAAATTAGGTAGCGAGCAATATACATGTCTCAAAAAACTTTCTTTCTTCACTCCCAATTTCCCTGCATGGAGAAAAAGAGAGAAAGAGTCACTTGGTCTTGACAATAAATATGGCAAAAGGCACTTGCTTTCCTTCTTTTTCTTCTCTATCTACCATTTTAGTTCTTAAAAAGACACACTTTTTTTCTTTTTTCCCTCACCTCACCTCATTTTTTCAAAATTGTCATTGAAGCATAAGTACAGCATAATTTGAGCGAGTGTAAATAGTGGCATAACATATTTAAACATTTTCACATACTTTACCTTAAATAATTTTCTTTGCGTAGGCACAGCAATGATAATCAAGTTTAAATCAGAGAAAAAGTAGACTCAGAGCAAAAGAAAAACAGAAAGATGAATTTGTTTGAAGGTACTTTTCCTTTTGACTCGTTCATACAAATAACTCCATATGTATGCATGTTATCTGATGATGTATGAAAATTTCTAAGGCGAATACCACCAAAAGCACAGTGACAGCAGAAGAAGCAGCAGAGGCAATGGTTACTACCAGCTGCCAACTAATTTTCTTCTTTTTCCTCTTGTTGTATGGACCATGATGATGATGATGATGAAAAAGATGAATTTGTTTGAAGGTACTTTTCCTTTTGACTCGTTCATACAAATAACTCCATATGTATGCATGTTATCTGATGATGTATGAAAATTTCTAAGGTGAATACCACCAAAAGCACAGTGACAGCCGAAGCAGTAGCAGCAGAGGCAATGGTTACTACCAGCTGCCAACTAATATTTTCTTCTTTTTCCTCTTGTTGTATGGACCATGATGATGATGATGAGGACGACGACAGCGGCGATGTTGAAGGGAAAAAAACCTTTAAAAAGACTACTCTAGGTAGTCAGTCATCTTCCCTTCCTTTTCGTTTTCCTTATGAATTGCTCGTTTTGGGTAAAATCCCAATTCACCAAGGTAGCGACTTATTCTTCTTCTTAGCCAGACTTTACCTTTCATAACTAAATCTCTTTTTAAGCAGGTTTATTACTATGAGATGACGAAGCAAAGTCTTCAAATGAGTTTAGCTTTTTGTGTGTGCATGTGTGCGTTCACTTTCCCTTTCTTTCTTTGCGACAGCTTTGTACAAACATAACAGAACACTGCCGCTCTGCTATTCAACCGAGACAACAAAATGTGATTTGTGAGTAAATGCATGTATGCATATACAGAGGGAAAATCTGCATGTGAAAAATGAATGGAAGAAGAAGAAGCAAGTTTTTTACCTGAATTATTATTAAAGGCTATATCCACATATGTATGTATGTTGTCGTCGTCTTCGTTTTCTTATTCTTGTGGCCACTTAAAAGTAAAAGTATGTTCCTTTTCCAAAAAAGACGGCTGTAGTAAATAGTAGAACGTGAAGAGTTGAAGGAAGGAGAAGAAACGTACATAAAAACTGAAATGATGAGTGCCTTTCTCTCTCTTTTTTTCTTCCCTTCCCTCTGAATACACTACTATTAAAGAGGGCATAATATACATAAAAAGATGTCGCTAAAAAACGAAAAAAATCAAAACGTGTTAGCCGTTAACTAACAAGGAAAAGGTACTTTTTTGTCGTTAAAAAGTACTCGCTGAAACTCCATTAATTTTGAATTGCGTTCGATGATGGGAAAAGTAAATTCCATGAATTTTCCCATGTCACCACGATTTGTTTACACATTTTCCAATATTATTATACAAAACGTGTTAGCCGTTAACTAACAAGGAAAAGGTACTTTTTTGTCGTTAAAAAGTACTCGCTGAAACTCCATTAATTTTGAATTGCGTTCGACGATGGGAAAAGTAAATTCCATGAATTTTCCCATGTCACCACGATTTGTTTACACATTTTCCAATATTATTATTTCCTTCCAAGTAATTTTAAAAGTTTCTTAACTATTACTGTTACCATCATCACCAGCAGCAGCAGCACTACTACAACAACTGCTTTTACATTTCCTATTTGTAGATGACTTTTCTTATAATGGCTAATGTATATTACATGATGTTTTTTTTCTTTTCTGCTTCCTTTGACTGTTGGGAAATTTAATTCGGTACAAATTAAAAAACACGCTTTGCGTCTCCCTCCATCCATGTATGTGTTTATAGCATGGTGGTATGGTGGTACACATGCAAACTTGCAAGATGTCGGCTTCCGTGAAGAAGAAGTAGAGGAGGGAAAAAACTCGGTGTGTTATTTAAGTATAACGAAGAGGGCTTTAACCCTTTCACTTCTCTTTGCTTCTTTTACTCTCTTTCTTTCGATACTTTTTTTTCTCCTCTGTCTGCCTGTCTGCCTGCTGAAATGTCTCCAGGATCCATCCTTATTTGTTCCCTAGTACTGCCGCTACTGCTGGCGGTGGAGCACTTGTTTTGAAAACTTTCAACCAACCCCACGCTCACGTAGTACCTTTTCAAGGATTTCTTGTGAAAACATGAACTATTTCCTTGGAACATGTAGGGTTGGAAAAGTGTAAAAAAAAAGTTGCCTATATTGTTACACAAACAGCTTCTATATTAGACATGCTCTCTTTCTCTATTTTGCACTCTCCCCTTTCATACTTTATGTTTCGCTGTCTAATATATCGAGTTATTTGTTGTTGTTGTTGCTCCTGTTGTTGTTACTGTTATTGTGTGGGAATACATGATACACTTTTTTGTGTCCTTTTCATTGCATACTGTTGCTTTTTGTTGTCTTATTGTTACAGTTATTGTGTGGGAATACATGATACACTTTTTTGTGTCCTTTTCATCGCATACTGTTGCTTTTTGTTGTCTTGTAGGTATTTAAATAAAAAAATAAAAAAGGCCCGAAAAATCACCATACTCAATATATGCCATGTTGTATCACCTCTTGTTATAAATACCTTGTTTTTTTCTTCAAGGTACTTACATGCCCACTTTTATATTTTATGAGAAAGTGAATCTACTCAAGTTCAAGAGGTTTGAGAAAAAACATGTATGCTCTCCTGCTGCTTTGTTTATATCAAGATTTTTAACCAAGTTTCCATTCCATACGACGCACATCTCGCCCATTCCAAATCACTAGTCCTAATAGTGATGATGGCTGGCTGCTGGTAGTTAGTAAAGTAATAAGTGCGTAATACCTCACCAGCTATACTAAACTTGATAGAATGGAGGAAGACGCAAATATTTTTTAATAAAACTGATGCACACTTCCTATTTCCTCATACTGCATACACCTATACACGTATTATCCACACATTACATAATAAAACACAGCTACAACAGCACTATGCTGATACTGCTGCTGCTCCACACACTTTTTTGTTCCTTCGTCCTCTTAAGACAACAAGGTTGATTGGTTTCGATGATGAAACTTTAGCCATTGGAAAACTCTAGTTGCTAGTCTAATAATGAGATTAAACAGCAATGTCTCGTCTTTCTCTCTCCATCTTGTTCTCCCTCTTCCTTGCTATATTTTCAGGGTGTAAGTAGTGTGAACACTTTTGCTATGTAAAAAACAACGTATTCAACCAAAACCTAAGTGTGTACTTAAAATATATAAACAGAGGCATTCTTCTTCCTCTTCCTCCCATTTCTTTCCTTCGCATTTTCCTTCCTTTTACACCACCACCACCCATTTTCCAGGCTATTTTAAGGAAACGATGCAGCAATGGGAAGAAAAACAGTGTCTGCTTACTTATTACATACTTCACTTGTTATTACCTGCATTATGGATATTAGCATCCTATTTAGCTGTCAACATATCAAGTGAGAGTACACGACAGGAAGGAACAGGGAACAACGGCAGACTTTCTATTTTTGCTGCCTGTTTTGACGGCGACGACATGCATTTAGAAAAAGTTACATGACTGCCTCTGCTACACTGCCAACTGATGCCATACATTATTTTACTTTACTTTTCACCCTAATCCCATAATCAACACATATACTGCGCGTCCAGGATACGATTGCTTGTTGATGATAAGACCATAATCGTATGCTTTCTTTGGACAGTTTCAGCTTCCCAAATCTCGTTTGTATACACAACACGATCTCTGCAGAGCAAAGAAGAAAACTTGGGCAATTCCAATGGCAAATTATACAAACACTTCTTCTTCTTCTTCTGTTTATAACAGGAGCCTGCTAAAAACGAACACATTATTTTAATGTTGTTTCTTTTCTTTACATGCTACTTTTCACATTGGCAAAGGATTACGACAAAGGGCTTCTAGAAACTTTTAAGACATTATGCAGTAGTAGTAGTGCTACCAACATCTCCATGGATTTGCAACAAAAACAACAAAACAAAACCCTATGCTTGATTTAATGATCAGAATATAAAAAATTAACTACCTACATATATATCCCAATAAACATAGTATTTAAGTTACTTGAAACATGTAAATGAATACACGCCAAAGAAGAAGAAGAATGAAAAAAGCAGGGCTCTTAGTTATTCTTTTCCAGTTCTCATTTTGACAAAACGTTTCTGGTGTGAAATAGAACATGAAAAAGAGGAAAGAGAGAACACAACAGACAGGGGAAAAATCAGGTCATCTCGTGTTTGTGAAAGAGTGTTCTAAAAGGAGAGATAAATTTTGTTTAAGAGGGAAGAAAATTTGAACTTGATAGTGTGTTCACTGGCATTCTTGTTAGCAGCAGCGGCAGACGAAGAAAAAAGAAGAATGGTCCACCGTAAACATGTTCGTGCATCATGATGAGCATTCAAAAAAACAAACCGATAAGAAAAAAAACTACACACTCTCCCCTTTTCTCTATACATACTTATCTATATCTCGAGTGTGTCTGCACCACTACATTTTATGGAAACACTGACAAACAATATATAAAAGATAATAAGAGGCGAAGTAAGTAGTGTAGTGGCAGAGAAAAAAAACAAGTCTTAAAGCCAAAACGGACAAGTAAATAGATGAATGATATTAGAAAATGGCTGTATTGGCTATGATGCGGACTGAAGAGAAGAAGAAAAAAGTTTTATCCTTTGCTTTTTTCCATAGTATTGTTATATTCTTTCTTACCGTGTTTGGAGAAAGATGGGCAGAGAGAGAGAGAGAGGAAAAAAATGATGTATTTTTACTACAGAGTTGAATGTATAGCAACGACTTAAGTAAGTGTGCTACCAATACTACTACTACTGCTGCTGCTGCTGTTAGCACTTTTCCTTTATACTTAATATACTTGCATTGGTGAAAAGAATATGGCAAATTTTGATACAAAGTAGCAAGTTTTTTGGAAAAAGAAAGAAAGAAAATGGGCAAAAATAAGAAAATGCTGTTGTCTCTCGGAGTTGAACATGAGAATCAAGTGTAAGAAAATGAAAGGAGAAAAGGAACAGGAAGGCAAACTGTTGTCAGATGAAAAAGGAAGTAGAGGAACAAGCAAAGAAAAAAAAGTAAAAGAGAAAAAAAAGTTTTTGGCAAAGCTAAAAAGTCATGGTTGTTGTATCGCATCCCATTTTTTTCTTTAGCTTTTAGGATAGATATTATGTACATTTGTATATACATGCATAGCTTATTGGTTGATGTATTTTTTATGAAATATTAATATTACTACCACCACAAACAAAATAAGTATACCATAATATTATAATACAAGTAGTGTTTTCTTCAACAACAAGAATGATGAGTTTTTGGTACAAGTTGATTCGAAATACACAACTTGTATCGTTTTCGGTATATTATGGTAATATTAATAGCATTCATACATGCAAACGTTGTTACGTGAAAATTCGTTTTTTTCTTCTTTTCTTCTTCTTCTTTCAGCAAAAAAGTAAAATAAAAAGGAAAGTAATAGTATCACAAGCATCAGAAAATATTTTGAGAAAACACTTTCTAATCCGTTTTCAGTGCAAAAAATAATATCTGTATTATGTGCATATTATCTTTTTTATTTTTTTATTCAGTTGCAGAAAAAAAAGATACATAGTTTTTTTTCGTTCTCTGTGTGTGCTGAGAAGAATTTGAAAATCTCAGAATTACAAATGAGCAAAAAAAGTAGCAGAGGCACCGACAGCAGCAGAAACAGCGGAGAGATCAAAGTGTCCGGAAAATTAACGTGTGTGTGTGTGTTGCGGTTGCAAGCAACATTAAGCAAGTTGAGGATAATCCCTTTTTCCAGGCAACTTTTTTCCCATCTTCTTTCTTTTTTTGCACACGTAATAATACAATGTTGTTTTCATTAGTATTCTTCTTTTACTCTCTTCCTCCCTGTCTCTCTCTCCCTCACTCTCTTTTTAGTTTCCTCTTTCCTTTGTTCTTAACTGTTTACTTCTCATTTACATTCTTTCTCTTGTACACTTCACTTGCATTACTTGACTTGACTTTTTTACATTTACTTTTTTAATATGGTGATGATGATGATGAGATGACTCTCTCTCCTTTTGTTAATAACAATGAGAAGGAGGAGGATGATGATGGCGGTGATTATATGGATAAAGAATGAGACGTATGTTAAACAACCGTATCCCATTTCTCACTCATTCATGAACATGGTCGCTGCTGTAACACGATACAAAGCACTTGAGAGAGAGAGGAAGCTGTTTAGATTTTCATAGTTATTCTTCATCCTCATCGTCGTCATCAACATCATCATCATCATCTTGTCTTCCTTCATGGAAAATAGGCTACCTTGGGGCAACAGGGATTATTATTACATGTGTACTTTTTAATGGAAAAAAATACAGTAATTACGACTAGACGTCCTGAAAACGATTCATGTTCCTTGTTTTTGAAATATAGTATGTATATTATAGCATCTCTTGTTCTTTCTATAAGAAACCATTTTATTAGCCATTATTTACCTTTTCACTATAGGTATCTCTGAAAGTCAAAGTTAGTTTGTATGATGATGTGTGTATTTTTTTAGAGTTTGTCTTAATTTAAAGTCTGAACTAGTTGCGAAACTCATTTAGATATTCTAGAGGGCTAGAAGGTGATTCATATAATATTTTTTATCGCTTTTTCTTTACGGAACGGAACGAAATATGGCATAATATTATATAACCATCATTTGCATGGTAGCGGCATCATCATCATTTTTCTTGACTTGACTGTGCAAGCAGGAATGAGAAAAGTAGCATTGAAACTTTTTTTTCTTTATTTTTTTTTGTTTTTTGAACAACGACTTCCTTTTTTTGCGGCAAGCCAGGTCTGGGCAGGGTTAAGTTCACTAAAGTGTAGTTGGTTGGCGTACATACTGTGCTTGGAGAACAATTATTATTACTTTGTGCACTGTTTTTAAATATAAAGAAGAAAAAAAATCCACAATAAATAATAAAATATTATGCAGGTTGGAAGGCTACTTTTTTATTTAAATTTGTGAAGCAGCAAGATATTAATCACTTCCTGTTGTACCCTTCTCTCCTTTATATATATGGAGCAGTCTCTTCCTAAAGATGATAAAAGAACATAAAAATGAAAATGAAAAGGGAGAATAATAGCATATCCCACTGTAACTTATTTATTCAAGCAGTTGTTACAAATTTGAAATGAAGTGAAATGGCATTTAAAAAAGTATTCAGATATTTTTTTACAAATAACCAAATAAAATAAACGTGTTGGCAAATCTAAGAAAAAAATATACTGTATTGTTTCTGGTAACAAATTTAAACTTATTTTTGTGGTATCAACAAACTAAACTCGTATTAATATTTAAGTGGTCGTTGACAAAGATGGTGACAATCCTACTTTTTTTTTACTTTCAACCAAACATTTACGCGTCTACTATTATTTTCCCCTATCGTGTCAAATCAAAACGTACATCAATAAACAATATAGCGCGCACTTTGATGTGTGTGTTTCTGTATGCCTATCTACTCTATTTATTTATGTACACATTTTCAGGGTAAAACACTAGTGTGTTTTCTCACTTTATGGGAAAGTTATTGAAATGGATGACAGCCGAAATGGTTAAAGAAGATAGTTTGCGGATAAAAAAAAGAAAAAGATGCAAAAGCAGACAGCGGCAGTGGCGGTGATGGTGGTGGAACAGCAAACAACTTTTTTTTCCTCTCTCGCTCACATGTTCTCTCAGTCAGAGATCCAAACAGGGAGGCTGATGATAAAGAAAGGAAAAAAGGGGAAAGTTGTTGTGGATAAATTTTCCTTTTTTTCTGTCACGCTCATAAGAACTCTAATTCCACCAATTTTCGCTTTTCCGATAACCAAAGCCCTTTGAATGCTTCTGTGTTGTTTTCTACTTTTCTTCCGTTTTCTCCGTCAGCAGAGAGCGAGCAAGCCAGCAGGATAAAAAAAACTACGGATACCTATTATAGAAATGTGTATATGTGTCTGTCTATCCATCTATGTGCTAGTTGAGCGGCAGCCAGAGAGAGCAAGGGGCAGTTCTTCTTTAGATGTCTTAACTTGTAGACAGAATGGCATGAACAAGGCACACAAAACTCGGAAAGAGAAAGAGAGTCCATATAAGTAAATGCATCAATGTATGTGTGTGTTTTTACATACAAATGTATATTGTGGTGGTGATATGATGGTAGTCAGTCGGACACACAGATAGATAGATAGATAGACAGACACACACTCACACAACATTTCCACTAGTACATTTTAATGTATATCTTTTCCCATCTTTCTTGTGCATGTCCCCAGCAGCAGTGTGGAGTAAGCTACTTTTTTATGGTGGTAAAACTTACTAGTATAACAAGATGCATGCATGTTTCACTGATCTGTCTGGCAGTGAGCCTTTTCCCGTCTCTCTCTTTCCCTTTCTCGCTTTTCTCTCTCTCTTTCTCTCAATGCTTCATGAGAATCATGAGGTCGTTTCTGAAAAAAGCTTTATTCTGTGCCAGAAACAAACAAATAGTAATAGAAATACAAACGTGTTATTATGTGGTGCTCTTGGTTATATGGAAAACAAACAGAGAACGCCAGTGAAAATCGGAGAAATGAGAGGGAGAGAAAGTGAGGGAATGAGTCACTTCCTATTTATCACCACAAGCCAGATCACTACTCTGGTGGTGGATGATTGCTGCTGGCTAATGCACATCTTTCCCAACGTAGTTTTTGCACAAGTAAATAAATAAATAAAATAAAATAAATGTATCTACTACACTACTACATTATATCTATCTCATGTGCAATTTTTTTCCCGTTGAACAAGTCAAAAAAATAGACAAGCCGTTGCGTTGGCTGTATATACAGAAACTACAATAAATGCATTGATTTTCCCAGGGCGATTTGCATCATTCCTATTTCATTTACCCAATACAGTAGCAAGCGGTCCCTTCATCTACAAGGGCTATTACAGATATGTGTACTACCGCCATACTATCTCCAAGATGAAAAGAGGAGAAAAGACAACGTTTCTCTCTCAGATGAATTGGCAACTACGGCCATGTCTCGTTAAATCCCTGAATCTCGCTCTTTTACAATCTCCTTCACGTTTCTTTATTCTTTTCTCTAGATAGGCTCATGAGAGTAAACACGATGATGGCGAGGATCATAATATGTGCAAATAATGTGTCCAAAAAAGTGTCACCAGAGATATTCACACTGACAGAAAAGTATGTAAAAAGTAGTGAAAAAAAA
>JAANSP010003637.1:0-11054 GCA_036850745.1 Homidia socia
AGTTGCTGGGGCTCGGAAAGATTATTGTGAAGTCAAAGCGCAGTGGAAAGTATTCGTGGAGGACGGAGCAGTTCGAGAGGGCACTGACGAGTTCCAACTTGGAGAGAAATATTGCTGACGCCACAACAGATCTATTGGATAAGCTGCACACCATTTCCGATATTTTCATGAAACAAGATTTTCCTGAATATTTTTTCCCAACTTTATTCAATAGTATTTAACGTACTGTAATCTTTTGCTTATCAGACCCAGCGTCGGGACGTAGGCTCCAGGATGAATGGGAAACCATAAACAAATCAGTTTCCTCGTCTCAGGGCTCGACACCCAAATCACATCCTCAACAATGGGATTTCATGGAAAGATCTGGTAAGGGGGAATTGTTGCAGAGCTTTGGTTAATTAAATTGAAAAAAAATTCATGTGCATCATTCATTTTTGCTAATAATATTTCCTCTCCAACTGCGTAGAGCCAAATTCACCATCGAGTACATCCTCACATGACAAAGCTGCTAGTGACATTGATGGCGATTTTCTTACCCAACACAAGCAGATTGAGGCTGGCTGCATCAAGTTAGAACCTGTTTCAGAAATTTCAAACGACATTACAGAAATCTCTGAGAAGACAAAAACTGGAGCTAGTGAACCCAAACATTCTACAATAAAAGAAGATTGTAATAAATTTAAAGAAATGCAAGAGAATAGAACCTTTTCCAAGAGCCTCGACCCAGCAACAAAAAGAGAAAAATTCAAATGTGAAATTGAGGGTTGTGGCACTACCTGGATTTATTGGAGAAAGTTGGTGCAGCATCAAGCTCGAGAGCACGAGAATCTCGACAAAGAAGGTTACACCAACATTCACGTTTCCGGTGTACAGACGTGTGACTTGTGCAATGAAAGAGTTGAATTAGCAGATATTTACGAGCATGTTCGAGCACACGTTGGCGAGGAGTATCTATTGAAATGTCCCAACCGTAAATGTTCCAACGTTTATTCCAGCACAACTAACCTACGCAGACATTTGCTAGAAAAAACGTGCAAAAAACGTGTTCCAAATTGGACCGAGTTCACTGAGTCATTCAACATTTGTCAAGTTTGTGGCCACAAGGCACAAAGTTTTACAACTTTACGAGGTCATTTACTTCGGCTCCACGAGAATCCTGCGGAAAAGAAGTTTGCATGCCCCATTAAAAACTGCCCACACCAGTTCACTGTTCGCCAAAGCGTTGTCTGCCACTTGCACGAGCATGACATGATTTCTGACGCGCAGCGCTGCAGCCAGTGTGAAAGCGCGTTCAAGTTTGAAGAGATGGAGAAGCACCTGAAGGACGCCCATGATGCCAAGGAGTTGATAAAGTGCAAACACTGCCCCTTTCTCTTTTCAACACGAGAATCCATGTTGGACCACTTGGATGAGCACAGGTGGCTTGGTTCCCTTTCCTGTGACATTTGTGGGGATCACTTGAAATTTCATAAATATGCCAACTTGCGTGAGCACTACTTCAGATGGCATGGTGTCGGGAGGAGATATTCCTGTGTGGATTGTGGGCACATAAACTGGAGTCAAAAGCATGCAACAGAACATGGCAAGATAAAACACGGGAATGGCTGTGAAAAACAAGTGATGACCAAGAGGATTCGTACAAAAAATTATAAATGTGATCTGTGCAATGAAGCCTTTTCCAGTGATGAAATTTTGGGAGATCATAAAATCCGATTTCACGGTGCGACGCCTTACAGATGCCGACTCTGTGACGCCACCTTTTCTAGTTTTAGACATTTTCGTATGCATGAGCTAGAACACCACCATGGTAAAGGTCAACTGGAAGAGTTCAGGTGCGAGGTGGAAGGCTGTGGAAAGATTTTCAAGAAGCAACGCTACTTACGGAAGCACGTTTCGTATGTGCACAGTGGACGGAATTATATTTGTGAACTTTGCGGGAAATCCTACAAATCGTCCACAGATCTTGCCACCCACAAAACTAGTTTTCACTCGGGCGTCCGCTCATTTATTTGTGACGTTTGTGGCGAAAGCTTTGTGTCCAACAGCAACTTACAAGGCCACTTACAAGGTGTTCATAGTGAGGATCGCCCGCATTCGACATGAATTTTGCGGCCAGAATTTCCGAACTAAAAAGGGTCTTGCCAGTCATGTAAAGTCACATGGACAAAAAGGAGCAAACTGTAAGCCTAATGGTCCGATGAAACGTATTTGGAAAACTGGGACAGGAAAAATGCGACGCGATACTTGATTTTATAACTTGGTTGGAATGGAAGTACAAATTTTTCTTTTAATTTTGACATGTTATTATAAATAAAATTTTAAATGGCACATAACTACTTCCATAAACCGTTAACCTATTTAATTATACATTTCATTGCAGTCATTCACAAGCATCTCATTTGTTTTTAATCGCTGGAATCACGAAATCTTGATAAGATAAAAGGCTCACTCAAACCACCACCACCCAGCACCAGCAAAGCTGTGGTGAGTTGAAAAGAAGCTTATAGGTGTGTACCGTATCCGTGCAATTGTGTCCAAATTCTCCACACACTTGCATTTATTACTGCAAGTTGCAGTCTTCAACCTGCATGTAAACTTTACAATTGTAAAGCAAACCTTGTGCCATACTTTTGACTGCTTGGTTCAGAAAATTTATTGGCATGACTTCTAATTTGCTACATAAATTAACTAAATGAAGGAATGCAACAATTTTACGTTTTAAAGTTATCTTCGTTATTTCAAAATTATGTTTGCTTTTTTCTATAGACATATCGGCTTAGACATTTTGATGGGTTTTGTGACGGTGATTGTTTTACTACGAAGCTGAAATGCAGTCCATCTTTTATGGATATGAGGTTTCAATGTAAATTTCCTGTCAAAAACGACTAATGTTAACTTCAATATCAAACTATGTATATTTTTTTATTAAATTACAAACATTATCTAACTATCAAGAATATAATAATAAAAATTCGAAACACTGCATAATTTGCTACACAACGTTTATATAAAAAGCAAGTTAGCTAATTGATCGTCACCTGAATCCTCTTCACTTGATTCTGTCGTACTTGATTCTTCCTCACTTGAGTCTGCGTGACTTTGTTCTTCCTCGCTTTCTTCGTCAACGTCAATTTCCCAGTCTCTTTTAATGACACGTCCTTGGTTTCTCCACGCTTTTACAATTGGTCTTGAAACCTGTTATATTTTATTAGAAAATGTTGAAGATTTAAGTATCATCCATCACTTTGGAAGATTCATTTGATTTGTTTCACTGATTTGTTTGGTAAAAAACTTACGCTTAAGCGATCGCGAAGAAGCAAATTGGTCAAGTTTGGCATCTGAGAAAAGGCATGTGTGAACAACGCATTGGATAACTCGAAATAAGTTTTTCTGGAGGAACAGGATAAGTCAAGTGTGTGCAGATCTGTGTTGAACATAAAAAGTAATTAACATCCCGTGTCAAGCTTTCTCAACAAAGCATATATGTTTTTTTAGCTTCTTACCATTCAAATTCCGAATGGAGACAGCACTTTGCTTTTTCAAATCCTCCCATAATTTCGGAGATTTCTCCAACGCCATTGCAGATTCTAACGGAATATCAAGTAGAACTGCGTTCCAAAATTCTGGATGCGCGTCATTATAATCATCATCATCATCGTCGTCGGCTTCGTCATCATCATCACTTTCAACTACTCTTTGGTTGTTTGATAGGCAAGCTCGAATTTGCAAATGTTGCAAGCTTCTCATTTCATTCATTATAAATTTAAGTACTGATGCTGACGTATCAGCGTCATAAGTCTGAATATCCAATTTCCGAAGATTGGGGAAAGCCCTATTTATATTTTCTATCGTACACACGTCAAAATTGATGCAATTGTTGTATCGTTCCAATGAGAAGGAGCTGACAGAATGAAAGCATGAGCTGTCCGTCCATTTCCGGAGTGCGGAAACAGTTTGGTCACACAACTTCATGTCGCTCAGAACTGGAACAAGTTGCTCCAAAGACAAAAAAGTTTGCTCCAGTTCGAGGTAGTCCGTGTTGATCTCTAAATTTTCTAGCTTTTGCATCAGTGGTAATCGAAAAGTAGTAATTCGCTTTTGTGGGGCTTCAGTCGTTGCATAACAGTGACAGCGCAAATGGAAACTCTTGAGTGTTTTTTGAACCTTCTGCAAAATACGGGTAACTAGCCCATCCTTGAGGGGTATCCGCTTAATTACTAGCGTAAGATGTTTTAAGCAGGACGGAAGGTTCTTTGCCAGAGCTTCCAAATTATCGTCGCTTAACCGACAATAAAACGACATTTCCGTGATTGTAGATGGGAACACAAATATTTTTGGGAGATACATACGAGATGAGCAGTCATCCAGTTGAAAAGATTTGAGCTGTTCGCACGCGTTGAGTAAAGACTGAATCAGGTCACAAATCTCGTTAGACCACTGTTGGTTCCCACCACAACTAAGTTCAATGTTAATTGTTCTCAATTTGGGAAGCAACATGTCAGCATCCAGTGCAAATGTTGAAGTTTCCTTTACAACATCCAAGCTAAACTCAACTAATTCCCTTCCACAGCGTACCAAACAGTTAGAAAAATTATGACTGTGCTTCTCAAGAAGTCGGTGTCTGTTTCGATAGCAAATGGAGGGACACGATCCTCCAGCCGAGATGGTCCAGTAACAGCGGGGACAAATTCATTGCAAATGTTCTGGTCTTCACTGAAACGAGGAAAAAGGAATCGAGAAAGAGGTTCTTGGCATTTGAACAGGACTCTGGATATTGACAGGAGCCAGTCCTTGCTAACCAGCCGAAAGGAACGAATGTTTGAAATTGACCTTTTCATTTTTTCGCCGTGAATTACGTAGTCAAGAATCATTTCGCGCAACTAAAAATCAGATAAAAAATACCTTCAGGGTTGGATTCGGCCTAGGGGGGGCACCAAAATTTTCAACTGAAAAAAATAAGTTGCTCTAAATCAGACTGGAAATCAATTTTTGACAAAAAATCGAAACTTTTTGGTGCCCCCCCTAGGCCGAATCCAACTGCAAGGTGCAGTTATCTTACCAGCTCTAGACCAAAAACCTTATCAAACAACTGGGATAATTTTTCTTCGGGATAGGACGGTAACAACTCGTAAGAGGGATCCATTGTTTCGCATTGAACGTTAACCAGCTAACCAAGTAAACTTTTCAATAATTTGAAGTTAATGTAAGTAAAAGCCAAATGTTGTCAGAAATTGGCACGTGTGTTCTGCCAATTCAGACCTTTCAACAATATACAACTTTGTTCAACTGTGAGTTAAAAAACTAGCAGTTCAAACTTTTTTTAATTCCCTGAGATGGTTAGTTTAGCTCGACATGAATACGAAATGGCTATTATTTAAATGTATAAATAAATGTATTGCGAAAGTAATGACTACTTTTCAGTGCGAGTGAATGCAGTGACAAGTTCTCACTGGTGACAAAAGCCGTCACTTGTTCTGCCTGAGCACAAATAATAACAAACAGCTTCACATGTGTTTGGATTTTGGATTCTGTCAAAATCTGCTTTAACACAGATAACAAGTTGCATGTTAAATGCAAAGCAGGGTAAGTTGATACAAACTTTTGGTCTTTGTTGCCTCGTGTTGTTGTGGGGGTAGCAACAGGCTAATAAGAATTTGAAGGTTTTATTTTACTACTTTACTGACGATTCCCAGGCTGGGCCGCCCTACGATAGCCTTCGATAGGCCAACCTTCGAAGAAGTCTTTGAAGTATTCAATAACAAGTAAGGAGTCAATTTTATATTTTCTGTGCCCAGTTTACCCTCTTTACAAAAGCCGCAAATTCGAAACTTTTTTATTCACTTCTCCACAAATCGTTGCAATTTCAAACAGCGAAAATTCTAATACTTGGTTGAGTCACGATAATGGTTTCTTATTTTTCACCGACTGAAGTAAGAATTTTTCAGTTTAACTTTTTCAATTATTTAATTTAGAAAAAGTGCGTATTTTTAAATTCATAATTTCTTTTGCTACGGTTTTAACTACCATACCTAACAACTTAAAATTAACACCTTTCGTCGTTACAATTACCAATGAGTAAAAGTATTCATTTTTCATTCAAAAGATTTGTGTTACTGTTTTAAATACCTGATAATTGGCATTTTTTTAAAAATTGTGTACACAAGTTATTTGCAATTTTCAATAGAAAATATTGCACTGTATAAATTTTAAACAGAACTTTTATGTTACAGAATGTTAGTAATTTAACAGTTGGAATTGAGCATTTATTTGCCAAAGGTGTGTGTAATTTTCAATTGTCACAATTGCGATTATTTATCTAACCACGGTTTGCAAGTGGTGGTAATCTGGTGATGAAAACTGTCTTTACTGCTTCCACTTTACGAGCGAATTAATGTACACAATAAATGACGAAAAAGGTCTGCTAAAACAACCTAAAATTTATACGTGAAAGCATAGCAAAAATTTGACCAAAATTCTGAAAGAGTAAAAACATGCCTGGTAGTAAAAGATATCACCTAAATTTAAAAAATTGATTTTAGGTAGGCAATGTCAGCATTTTCTGGAATTCTCCCGTCTCAAATTGCTCAGACCGCCACGACAATTCTCTAATTGCTTGCATTAACGTTTTTTGCTGAATAACACCCTATCCAAAGCTAGTAAATGACAGCTTGTAAATTTTTAATGGCAGTATTTTTTATAAGATAAGTTAAAGTAGCAATGTGTAAGGTGTTAGTGGCCTGAGCTCTTTTTGGCGACCTTAAAAACACATAGGACAAAAATCAAGAGTTCAGTAAGCTATTGCCAAATTAGATTTTGATTCTCATCCAGCCATACGAAATGAGACGAAACTTACAGCAATAATTTTGTATTATAGACGGCGAAATTTGATTAACTTTTTTTCAAAAAATTTGTATGACTTAATTACCAAAATATTACCATTAAATATGAATTTTCACCTTTATTTTTATATTAAAAGTTATTTTTGGTACCAACTATAAAGAATTTACTGGTATAAAAAACTTTAAAGTGAATGTCAACAGAAACAGCAACGTTCCATTCAATTCTGCTAAACGTCAGAGCTGGTGGTGAATTAATTTTTTGTTACCGTGTTTTCTGAAAGCATTGACTTTTTTGAAATTCGAAAAAAATGTTATTCGGGAAAGCGTAATAGCAACGGCGATGTTATGTTTTCTCGTTTAAGCGCGAGGCATTTCATTGCTTTTGCTTTATTCGGTATCATCATTGTTTACGGCTAATTTTTTGGTAAATAGAGCCGTAAATATGTTGTATGTATGGGCGTTGTATGTTTTTACGCAAGCTATTTATAATATTTTAGACAAAAGAAACGGTAAAGCTATAGCTGTTTATGTTGATTTTAAAAAGGCGTTCGATTCAATTAATAGGAAGAAATTACTGAAAAAGTTAGTGAAAAATTTTAATGTTGAGCCTTATTTGTAAATGTTATGCTGAGCTACTTTTATGATAGAAAATTTAAAATTGTAAATGGTGATCATACATCAGACTTGTTCGGTTTAGACAATGGCTGTTTTCCAGGATCCAGCTTGGGTCCGATCTGTTTCTCATTATATATTAATGACATTGGTGACATTTTAACGGTAAGCTACTTGTTATACGCTGATGACATTTTATTATTTACAGATTGCTCGAATATTGAAGAAGGTTTTAATGAAATGCAAAATTGTATCTCACAGCTGGAGGATTAGTGTAAAGAAAATTCGTTAACAATTAATGTTAATAAAACAAAGATGATGTATTTTTACAAGGCAACTGACAGTAAGTCGAAAGAAGCTTGTACTAGGTCGTCGTCGTTAAAAGTTAATGGAAATACAATTGAAAATGTGATCACTTTTAAATATTTGGGAGTGGTAATAGACAGTACGTTATCCTGTAAGCCTCACTACAATCATTTTGAAAATAAAACTAATGCTGCACTCTGTCGCATGTATTGCTTAAAGAGAATGTTTACTGAAAACGTACTAAAAATATTTCTATCATCTTTCGTAATATCTATTATTGATTATGGCCTTGTTGTTTGGTGTACCCAAAGTGAAACAGATATATCAAGATTACAAAGAAAAATAAGTTGTTTAAAATTTGTGTGAAAACCCCACAACTCTATATATATAAAAATTGGTATTTTTTTTCTTCCATCCGCAAGACTTGGTTGAGAATGACAGTTGAACACCATTCAACTACTTTGTACGAACACTCAGTCCGCTGGACCACTAAAAATGAGTAGAATTTAATTTTTAATAAGTTAAATTATGTTATATCAAATGAAAACTTTTGTTTTGAGGATGAAATTAAAAAATATCTATTAGGTTATAGAAAGAATGTTTATTTGTACTAATAGAATTATTATTGTTTATGATTTTGCTATGTTTAATTGATTGGTCTCTGTATTTTGAAATGATTCTTGGCCTAATTTGGTTCGTGTTTTTGGTTTGAAATCAGCTTGTATTTTTAATACTGTTGAACCCATGAAATCACTTAAAATAAAGAATTACAATAACAACATTAGTATAAAGGTTGTTGTTACATGCATAAAACATTGTTCCGTTGTGAGTACTACATGTATTTTTTATTGCTTTATCATTGCTCGTTTTTTCAAAATATTGTTCCCCAATTTCTTCATCGAAATATTGACCGTCAATGAAGCGTCCTTGCTTTCTCCACGCCTCCTCTATTTCTTTTGGAACCTGTGATTCATATTTTTGTTGGCAAAAGAATAAACACACACAGGAGTCTCAGCAATTACCGCATCACATTGAGCTAATATTAAACTTGTTTTGTAGAAAACTTACGTGGAAATGGTAATCAAATTTTAAATTAGTCAGGTTTGGCATCTTGAAAAACGCGTATTGGAATACGGCGCTGGATAATACGTAACTACCGCCAAAGGAATACTTTAATTCAAGTTTAATAGATAAAACTAATTTTGAGGGTTAAAGACGTTGGTTTTGGTCCCACGAAGGAATCGGCTGGAAAAAATTCATGCGGACTACGAAAAAACGGCCGACGAAAAAACCGGCCTACGGAAAAACCAGCCTCCGAAAAAATCCGCATTTTATAAAATTAAAATGAAAAAAATATTCCTGTTCTACTTACAATATTGTGACAACGTATTTTTGGATTTTTAAACGATTTTTACAAAAGAGACCCAGTATCAAAAATTTTTGTCGATTTTAAAGCTGATTTTACAAAGTCATCGTAGTATTAAATATTTATGTTTTCAAAGATGATTTTTAAAAATTATGAATAAAATTTTCTGGATTTTAAAGAAAAGTAATTCTTCTCATAAATATTTTTGTTGTTGTATAAAGCTGGTAAAAATTGATTTTTATTGAAGTTTTACTGATTTTAAAGTTAATAATACAGTCTACTACTCTATCGGTTACAAGATCGGCTTAAAGTAGTTTTGTTAAGTAATGAGAATGGATTAATTTAATATAATTGTAGTTTTGAAAATCCATAAAACTGAATAGTAATACAGTAGTCATATATCGTAAAATCGGCTTTAAAACAACAAAAATATTTAATTCCGGGTATCTTTTGTAACATTTGTTTAAAAATCCAAAAACATATATTTTTGGAATATGGTAAAAACAACAAGTATATTTTTATCATATTAATTTTGATAAATATATAGACACCAAAATATAAGGAGAACATGAATATCTTTTATCATTATGATTTTATAAAATGTGGATTTTTTCGTAGGCCGTTTCCGTTTTTTCGTAGGAAGTTCTTTTCGTAGGTGGATAATTTGCAGCCGCCTTTTTCGCAGCGGATTTTTTCCAGCCGATTCCTTCGTGCTTCCGTGGATTTTTATTTTATAAACACTTTTCACATGACATTACTTTGCAGTAGGAATGTCCTGCTCCCAGTTTTCTTACCTGTCAAGTTTCGAGTGGAAACCGTGCTTTCGTATTGTAAATCATGCCATAGTTNTGGATTTGCAGTAGGAATGTCCTGCTCCCAGTTTTCTTACCTGTCAAGTTTCGAATGGAAACCGTGCTTTCGTATTGTAAATCCTGCCATAGTTCCGGAGAAACATTCAAAGCCGCAATGGATTCCACAGGAATTCCGAGCAAAAGTGCAGCCCAATAAAGCGCTGGGTATGAAAATTCTGTTCTGAAATAACCCCGGGCGCCTTCAATTTTCAAGACCTTTAACTTTTTCGATTCCTTCATAATGAACACAACTACTGACTCTGCTTCGTGCGTCATAATATCCAACTTGCAAAGATTTGGGAAAGCACTCATCATGCGTCTTGTACACAGGTCAGAATGGACTTTACTATCGTTTGTGTCGTTATACAGTCCAGGTGAGCTCAGGGACATTATCAGAGAAGTGACGGAAGGAAAACACGAGCTGTCAATCCATTTCCGAAATGGGGAAACAGTTTGATAAGACAACTTCATATGGCTCAGAACGGGAACAAGTTGCTCTAAACGCGAGAAATTCTGCTCCAACTCTAGCTCTAGGTACTCTGTGTTGATTTGCAAGCTTTCTAGCTTTTGCATCAGTGGCAATCGGAAAGTGGTCGGTCGCTTTTCTGAAGGCTCATTGTATTCTCAGTCCCTTATGTGAATGTAAGCACTTTTAAGAGTTTTTTGAACTTTTCCTAAAATGCTAGTAAATAGGCCATAGGTAAAGGAATGCGCCACAGATCCAGGTGCAGTGTTTGAACACGGTTGTGAAAAACAAGTGATAACCAAGAGGATTTGCACAAAAATTACAAATGTGATCTATGCAATCAGTGCCGTAGCAAAGTTCAGGGTGGCCTGGATCGACATTTTAAGTCAATAAATCTTTAATTAGAGCATACAAGATATAATGCCACGGTTAACTCAAGGAGTAATCCGTTGTGCTACGTGACGAAAATTCCTGCTACTTGTCGACGAAATTAAAGCCATTAGACCTGATTAAGGTATTCAAATTTGAAAATGCATGCGCAACTAATCCAAAAAACAAATTTCATGTTAGCGATGAAAAAGTAGAAACTGGTAAAATAGGTAAACAAACAAAGC
>JAANSP010003638.1:0-11054 GCA_036850745.1 Homidia socia
GCCAGCGCCTCAGCTGCCAGCTATGGAGGATCTCTCATCCGTGTTGCTCCTCTCCCAGCCATCCGCGTTGTTGACAGCTATGCTGATAACAGTTACAATGGTGCAACAGCAACACTCAGACTGAAGCAGATCCCCATCACCAGTTTCAGCCAAAATATCCGTGGCTCCCAGGAAAATGACCTCACCTTCACCACCGGAAATGGAATCTCAGTAGTTGACAACACCCAATCCCTGGCCAAGCCATCCACTTATGACGATGGAGAAGGTCGCCTAGTCCAATCTGATTCCACCCTCCAAAAGACTGGCAGCGTCAGCTACACTTCCCCCGAGGGTGTCCCCATCGCCTTGAACTACGTCGCTGACGAAAACGGTGCCCGTTTTGAAGGATCTCATCTTCCCATCGCCCCAGCTCCAGTTGAAAAGACCCCAGAAGTTTTGCAAGCTGAGCAGGAACACTTTGCCCTTTTCCGTGAAGCTGAAGCAAAATTGGCATCTCTCCCAAGATACTCCGATGAAGCTCTCATTGTCCGATCTAACGCTTATGCTGCACCTGCTCGCGCTGTCATCCGTACTGACTCCTACTCTTCCGCCCCAGTTGTCCGTGTTGTTGAGCCAACCAAGATCCTCCTCCGCTCTGGTGGATACTAAACCGGACAATTGATATGCCTCATCAGTCAAACGCCAGCTAGCTACTTACCGATTTTCTCGTCTTTGTTGAAACTGTGATTGTTATATTAGGATTTACTGAATTCCTACAAGAGTACCTAAAAATTCAAAGGAGAAAGCTGGACTTTCTCATTCTGAATATATCGTTTTTTAATTTTATGAATACCAATAATAAAAAGTTATTGTCAGCATCTAAAAAAATTAAAGATGATTTGTTCTTTTATTTCATATACCATACATGCATACATACATAGATATGTTCTCTTTTCGTATTTATTAGTTGCTTAGGGACAAAAACGTATAGTGCATACGCATACAACACTTAATTGCTCAGAAGGAGATCCGTGTTAACAATGTCACTTTGCAGATGTGCATACATATGATGATATGTGTGGTGTGATGTGTGCTCAATAGCTGTTTCTAGAAACCCTAACTATATAATCACGAGTTCACGATAATGTGTACGTGAAATCAGAATTTTAATCACATAAAAACTTTCTTCAATTGCGCATATTTCGGAAATTTTCGCAAAATTTGTAAATCTACGATGACACTAAAACTAAACTAATTTAATGTCGTTCATTTCAAAAACGACTTGATCTATTTAAAAGCAGTTCTTATCCCTGGGTCACATTACCAATTTTAAGAACGTCATTGCAATCATTCAGCTGATCTATAGGTAAGAAGAGCGGTTATTTGTTTGGCACTCTATTAAAATTAATGTGTTTCTCATTGATTAAATGTCCGTCTTACATTTTCGCCAAAAATAAGAAAAAATAAAGCTAATATCAAAGCTTTGTGGTGAAAAAAATTATATTAAAAAATGCCAGCCACCGTCAAACACTGTCCGCAACTCTTTCTTGAGATTTTTTTTAGTTTTTATTTGAAATTATTTTGAGTAATAAATGTTTATCAGCTTATTAATAAAATACTCTTCTTACTTTACGTAACTATTTAAGAAGCAGCAAATTCACAATCTGAACAATAACAAAATTTTCCATATTCAGTGGAGTAAACGGCTCCAAAAAGTTGGTTCCCCCAAAGTAAATTCTCAAAACGGGACAAGATCTGTGCCATTTGCGAAACCATTTATTTTTTCGGAGTCCAGGTATTGTGTTCATGTCAGCATCTACTTTATTCGAAATCTTGTACACGTTTGCAAGTATTCCCAGAATGAATAGGACATTAAACACACAAGCAATACCGCACCAAGTGTAGATGAAATTCATGCCGGAAAAAATTGATACATTTTTCATCAAAGCATCAATGCAGTTGTACAGGCAAAGGGTTTGGAGGATCATCAAAGAAACCATAATGGCAACGAGCATGATTCCAGAGAAATATTCCCGATAGCAGATTATTAGCAGTTGGAGTTTCCGAAATTGTATTGCTACTTTAAAAGTTTCCTTATTCACGTGGCATGTCGTCACCAGAGCTCTTTACAAGTAGATTTACAAAATTAACATGTACTTTTTCATTAGACAATAGAAAATGGCAAAGAACAATAAAAAAAATACTTACTCTTCAACACCCTTAATATACGCTCCAAAGCAGTGACCATGAATCAGCAGTTCAGTTCCACCAAAATAGCAGCTTCCTCCGAACAGTAAGCTCCAATTAACATACGAAATTAAAGATATTGAAATTTTCACTAAAACTTCCACTGCACTCCAGGTGGCTGTGTTTGCCGTTCCCAGTTCCACGTTTTCACACTGCTTACTTATCCAATAACCGAAATACATGGGGAAACAAGGATTTCTCAGAATCTCCAAATGATACAAAATTGGCATGAGTAGTCCAGTTAAAACCATTATGCGTACAAAATACTTGATAATGAAAAATTTATTGATGGTATTCTTTTCATTTTCCACCCAAGCTTTTCGTTTAACATGCTGGTATTCATATTTGATTAATTTATTAAATAGTTCAACGATTCCATTCCGATATTTCCAGTTTGTGTAATGGCAAATGAAACCAAGAAGGTACGCTGTAAAAAACAATGCGCTATGAATTGACACTTCTCTGGAGGATAGCTTCCACGAGCTCAAAACCTGAATGGTGATTAATATCAAGTACATGAAAGCTAGTAGAAGGCGAAAGCAGTACTTTGGAATATACTTTTCATTTATTTGAAAAGTCATTTTCTCTTTATAAAATTTAAATGGAAGGAATCCTAACACACCAAGTATTCCAGTGCTTTTACTCCAATCCTCTAAAAGTCCTCCGCTGTCCAGAAGCACCATTTTTAGGCTTTTTTGGAATAGCCCCAAGAAACTATTAGCTTTTACTTGACTGTAATGTTCCCCTTATTTTTTTGGAATATGTAAGTTCGGTTATGGTAAACCACGAATTTTTACCTGCTTATTATTATTGCTGTTAGCGCGCTCTTTATCAATGACGATAACATTTTTTAAACTTAAAAACAAACTTGACTTATTCCACACCAGCAACTAGAGAAATCAAAAGCAATCGATACTTTTTTTGACCAGGCATTCTACAGCTCAAAGCGGAATGGCGCCACTGGAGATCAACATTTACATATCGAAAGCCAACTGGTATCGTCTAGACTTGCAAGTTTACTTAAAAAATATTAAATATGTATTCACTTGAACAAACTCACGGTTCCTCAAGTTTAATTATTTTCATGTTTTAGCAGTCACTACATCAGTAAAGTTTTAAGGGAAAGGTCTGTATGCACATGTCAAACATGAACAAATTCAATGTCTAACATTTTTATTATTAGAGAAGAATACAATGCGGTGTAAAATTTTATATTTTAAATATGTCCAGTAAATCCCCAAATGTCAGGTTGGTCGTTACAAATTGAAGACTTTTTGCTGGGAGTAATATAAAGTATGAAATCTAGTGGTTTACAGCCGCTAGTTAGCATTAATCATGGGGACGATTTGGGTTACAATTACAACTAAAAATGCTTAAGGGTATCAAAAAAAGTTATTTCTGAAAGATACTAGCAAAGCAGCACCATGAGAATATAATAATAAGATATAATAATAATAAGTTTACTTAAACAAAAAGGGAAACACCAAAATCCTAAACTTCTACGCAAATGGTTAAGTTACTTTTTACGGTAAAGCCATTTTATATTCAAATCTGATAACATTTAATGAAGGTTTTCATGGCATGGCAAAAGACATAGAAATGAGAAAACGTAGGTACATATTTGTAAATGCCATTCCAACATGCTCCACTATAACAATTTTCTTGTTGAAGATGTTAACAGATTTGATTTAACATACAAGCTGTATATTTAGTAGTACCCATTTTTATAAATTGTTGGCTTAAAGTACAATTTTCTGTAATAGAATAATAGATCACAGTCACTAACGATTGCTTAGCGAGCTGCTTTATGAAGATAACACTCTTGTCTGGTCGTCCGTCCATTTTTACGATTACTGGGCAACGCATAGATTTTTCAAATTCTGTTTTCTACACGTGAAAAATTATTTCCCGGCATACGCTAAAATCGGTGAATGATAACAATCGGTACTTCAAATTTGGCATAGGAGATGTGGTATGACAATCTTTGGTCACTGTTTGTTATTGTGACACTAGTTTGAAATGCTACTCGTGTTGACTGAAAAGGATATACTATTGAAGAATGACATGCAAGTGACTCATAGCCAGTATAGCAGCATGACATAAATAATACGCGTAAATAACGGCTGGTAAACGGTTTTAGAGAAATTTGTAATTGTGGAGCTAATCGAGATAATTTGCACGTTTTGTCTGTGCCTATAATTTTATTCAAATGTGGCATAGGAGATGTGGTATGACAATCTTTGGTCACTGTTTGTTATTGTGACACTAGTTTGAAATGCTACTCGTGTTGACTGAAAAGGATATACCATTGACGCATGACATGCAAATGACTCATAGCTAGTATAGAAGCATGGCATAAATAATACGCGTAAATAACTGCTAGTAAACGATTTTAGAGAAATGTGTAATTGTGGAGCTAATCGAGATAATTTGCACGTTTTGTCTGTGCCTATAATTTTCCTCATCTATGATTTATTCCAAACAAGAGTTACTACAAAATAAAATGTGCACATAACTATCACAGGGCTGACATAAGTTCTGATTAGATAAGAGATTATGAAAAGGAGGCGGGTGATGCGTAAGCAATGACATTAGGGACAAATGGACAAGATTAAAACATTGCCTGTATCGACTTTTACATATTATGATTTATGCATGTTTTGGTATCGGCAGAGCTGTTCTCTTAAATTATTCCACTTTACTACAAACAACATGCATACAGATTTTCTTCAGAAATCATTTTACAACGCACTTTCATTTTCATGACAAATATTTGCAATGTAATTTATTTACAAAGTTTATATTATAGAATATGGGTTTGAACAGTTTAAAAGAACATGCTTGTTAAACATTCATATATAAAGCTGGTAGTCATCCTATGCAAAAATCGTGTATTGGTTCCGAACCAAATGATTTAAATGTTCTGCCTGGGTATCCCCTGACATATTGATTTGCGTACCAGGTAAATACTTGAAGTGATGGCAGGTCATCCCAAATACTATCAAAATTATACGGCCCTCGGCTATCCTCTTTTACAATCTTTCGAAGACATTTACAAAATGTTTGTTTATCCATCTTCTTCATCCTCCTCCTCATCAGAATCGGAATAATCTCCAGGCGGTGGGTCATCTACGTGACTAACATCTACAGTGAGATATTCCAGAGAGGGCAGTGCTTTCAAAAATTTAAATTTTGCGTACGGGGTAGCATTCACTTTACAATCCCGAACAGATGGCAGGCTAACGTTTTCATCGAAACAGTAATCATCAAAATAAGTTCCTCCAATTTCAAGTACTTCGATTTGATAAGGCTCAACAGCTTTCAGTAGCTCATTGACCTCATACGAAAGGAAATATACCCGTAATTTTTTAAGCTTTGGACACTTCATTTCTCGCAATACATCCTCAAGCTCCGGATCATTTACATGATAGCCAAGGTATACCCATAGCTCGGTAAGATGAGGAAACAAGGCTCCGTGCGCTTTGTTCCATTTTTCAACATTGATTGCCAGTTTCTTTAAATCGTTGTGGTTCACCAACAGCTTTATTAAAGTTTCATAAAATGTTTGTGAAATTTCTTTGAGTTCAATTAGGTCCAGGGTCTCAAGATAAGCCGGAAATGGGGCAAGGCTGCTTTCATCCAGAGAAAAATCTTCATCGCTGCCAAATACAGCCTTCAAATTATAGCTTTTCATTTTCAATGATTTTAAGTTGGGCAGGTGGCTCAAGCACTGGAACATGCTGGGAATAACGTTGGTTAGAAAGTATGCCTTTTCCGTGTTGGAACCATCTAGATCAAATGTAATGTGCCAAATATGCTGGCCAAACTTTTTAAATGTTGGAACGGCTTCTGAGAGATTAACCGTGGAACAGTGATGCCTTCTCTCTCTTCCATTTGTAGAATCCACTACTATTGATACGGTCCGGCCAAGAAACGGATTTGTTTTACATGGAGTTGGTGCGGAGGCAGCCCATTCGGAAATCATAAGCCGGTGAAAACTGGTACAAACTTTTGGTCGACTGTGATACATGAAATGGTGTTCAGTAATTCCTTGCTGCTGGGAGACCTTTTTATAGGGTTGATAATCTGGATGATTTTCAAGTGATGTGGCAATGGCGTTGTTCCAGGATTTTGAGACCAGTCGACAGGTAAGGATGTCTTTGTTCCACAAAAATTTGCATAAAATTAGTGGCATCACCTGACCAATAAATCCACTACTATTGATACGGTCCGGCCAAGAAACGGATTTGTTTTACATGGAGTTGGTGCAGAGGCAGACCATTCGGAAATCATAAGCCGGTGGAAACTGGTACAAACTTTTGGTCGACCGTGATACATGAAATGATGTTCAGTAATTCCATGACCTTGCTGCTGGGAGAACTTTTTATAGGGTTGATGATCTGGGTGATTTTCAAGTGATGTGGCGATGGCATAGTTCCAAGATTTTGAGACTAGTCGACAGGCGAGGATGTCTTTGTCGTACAAAAATTTGGATATAATTAGTGGCATTACCTGACCAATCAGCCATGAAAATTGTTTCTCATGCACCAACACTTTCAGTTGTGGACACGTCTCAAACAAATTAATGACGTCGTTTGTGTCAGCAATCTGCTCCAGAAATCAGTTCCCAAATCTTATTTTATACAAAAATAATTGAATTAGATTTCTTGATTATATGTCAAATTTTAACTATATTAAATTACTTTAAGAAAAACTTACCTCCAATGGAAACACGTTCAGTGGTGTTTTTGTGGATTCCGCATTTTGCATCCCGGTCATGTTTTTATTCTGCTACAATATATTTTTGTTGTATGATTTACAAGTTACAAATTACTATACAACCTAACTTTTCCCCAAGTCAATGAACAGTTGCGTGTGTTAACAAAACCAAGTAAAAACAGCACAATTTGTGCAGAGCAAAAGAGATGAACTTGATTTTTACGGGAGTTGGCAGTTGGCACACATCGTAATCTATCGGGTTCTACTTATCTGCCATGAAGCTGAATTGATCAAACATGCTTATCCATTTTATCAGCGCTACTATTGCAGAGTACTTTGATTAATATCTCATTATCGTTGCATGTTCGTGAATCAAAAACATCAAACCGTGAAGTTTTTATTTCATTTCATTCAAGTGGAGTGTTTTGTTTTAATTGATGTTTGGGTCAACAACGTAATTTATTTATATTATAATGAAAATATTTATTACAATAATTATTCAAAGTAAAGCGTATTACTTTTTTCAAATACCGATAATATGCAAAAGAAAAGTCAGTTTTTAGGTAAATGAAATTTATGTGTTTTTTAACAATGATGGGCTGAGCTACAGTGGAGTATAACTAAATAATATATCTCAATTAATAATAAATCTCAATTATTCACGAGTAAAAGTTGTACTGTTAAACCATTAGCAAAATCAACGCAATTTAATGGCGTCAACTTGTCGATAAAGTTAAGTGATCCAAATCGAACCTTAACATAACTACAACTGTTGCAAAATTTACGTTTCCACAATACATCTTTTCTTTCATTTGTTTGGCATAATCTTGTCGTGTACCGCTTTAATTGAACAAAACTCTTCTGTGTTTGCCCAAGCACTTGCGCCATCCCACCAAGAAGAACAAGCAAAAATCCCACAGCATCTACCATGACAACGAGAAGCATCCCAGATTTCATCCAGGTTTTTTGATTCAAAGGAGTTTTGATTAATAGAGTCATGCAAAATGCCCACATTGAAATATTTCCCACAACCAATGACGTAATCAGCATTTTCTGCTGAATTTCGTTCATCAAAATAGGCAATAATTTGCAAAGTTCTGTATTCAATAGACAGTTGGTGGTTTGAAATTTGACCGCTGATAAACTGCTCTCCGAACCTGCAATATTTTGAAATATTCAAGGCGATTGCGCAAAAACATTACCATTGCTCCAAATGATTCGTTGAGAAAAATGTGCTTCTATTTATTGCTTCCTGATTTTCTTACCGTTTTATATAGTTTCTTAAGGTCGTGATGCACAGAACCATAAGACCCGCAACCAAAAGCACACCCGGATTGCATCCAAACGACCACATCCAGTGATTGACAAGAAAAATGCATAGCTTTATTAAAGAATTTAACGTCTCCCATAGTACGCTTTTGTCTTTAAGCCCTTCAAAACATTCCGGTAAAACCCAATATGCTGCAATTGCTGGTGTGCATGGACTAAACCAATGAAGGGCATACACGTAAATCAACGGTAGTATCAAAATTGTGAAAGCAATTGCATAAGCAGATAACTGATTAATAGTGTCACCGAGACAGAAAGTGCTTTGGTTTTGACTACTTTTCTGCAAAATGTGAAAGCGTTTAGGAAAGAGCAACAGGCCATTAATATGAAGCACTATTGCACCTGTGTGATTTGTGCAACAAAGTAAGAAAATATTCCCACAAATCGCACACACCAATCCAAATGCGTATATAAATTGTTCTACTTCAGTGGTAATAGTTGAGTTTGTAACCAGCATAAATTTATAAATTCCTCCGGCTGTAAATAATAATACGAGAACAGAGTGCAAAAGGTATGTCCATATTGATCTTTTTGCTAGTTTGTCAAAGTTTTTATGGAGACACAGCAGGTTGCTTTTTTTGTCCCATTGAATCAGTACGCTGTTCAAGGAGGCAGATATTTTGCAGATTGATTTAAATAATTTAATATGTTGGTGCAGCATTTTGTACTGATACCTAATATTTTTTTGTTTTTGTGATTTACTTTGTCTTTAGCTGTTTAGTTTTGAGGAATTCAAAAATATTGTTATGATTGTAAAGTCAACTTCAGTTAGCCAAAAGTTGAAAAGAAAGACGAAAGTTGGATTTAACAGCAGATGCAATGCGAATACACTAACCGCCTGATTTTTGACATATTCATTTTTCACACCCGTCAGCCATTTAGCAAGGAGCTTCTCAAACTGTTCCACCAAGGGAGAATGTTTCATTTCTCTTGGCCTTTCATTTCCTTCTTGATAAATAAATGACACGACACATAGCCACTTTGGTTGTAGAAATAATTTTCAATAATTCACATTCAGAACCAAACCATCTGATTAAAACAATCATTTTATTCACCGTTTTCAACAAACGTCGCATTTAGGATCAACCCAGAGTAATTTCATGCTCTTAGATAACACCACTCCCTGTAATTTCGTTTATTTACACACTCCAACAGTGACACTAAAACAAAATCATTAAATATGGATTCCACTGAACCAACCTAAAGGTCAATAAGTTTATTTGATTCCACGTGTTAGCACTTTGCCAGTCAATAAGTTATTTACACATATCAGTAAAGTATGGATAGAAAAAATCCTTTGGACTACGGCCAGTTGAAAGTGTAAGAATAAAATATTGGGGTTGCTAACTATTAAAGACTATACTATATGGTATACGTGGGTCATAGAAGAATGAAATGAAAATATTGGGTGTGGGTAAAAACTCAAATGGACGGGAAAAGTTAGCGTGCAGGGTTGATGCGTTCAACTTTTGTTGATTGACCTAATGTGAAAATTGTGAATAATGTAATGCCACATTGGCAATGCGGTAACTTAAAACAACGGCCACTGCAATGTTTATCTATTTTATGTTACATTTGAACATGACAGACAACTTATTTTGATGCGGAGAATGCTATAAAATATTTCATCATATTTTCTTGTAAAAACCTACATGAAAATCGAAACAGTGCGAAACACCAATCTTCTGAAATCAAACAGGATTTTTTAAACAGCGGGTATACCAAATTTTGGACAGTGATGTAATGTGAAATGAATCTTCGATTGATACAATTTATACGATTTTTATTTTACCAGTTTTTGACCATCTTTCCAGTTTTGTTTTAAAACAATATTAAGTGTGTTTTTTCTTTCTTACATTTATCGATCGTTTATCGATGTGAATTACACTAATTATCAATAATGTACACTCCTAGCTTAAGCGTATGTATATTTAAAATTTTAAAATATCCTCGTATTTTTAAATGCATAAGTAGCGTTTAAGGGAACATTTAATAAAGATATTCAGTAGGCTGAGGATGTTATTAAAATAAAATATGCATAAAAAAATTTATTATTAAAATGTTTTTGATCTGTTATTCATGTAAACATATAACTACACATCATTTTAAGTTTTGCTTCTAAATTTTTAAAGTACAATTCAGTTTCGTTAGATTAGAACTACATTTAATACATATACCTACGTATATAGTACGATTAATTGTTGAAGTGCTTTTGTATCCGCTTGATATAACTATTAATAACATTAAATATTTTTTTGATTATCTTCACTTTACTCACTAAACTTTCTGCACTTTTCAACATTTAAATGCCCAACTACAACAAATAAATACTTAAGCAATTTAGATTACAATTAACTTATTTATTAGCAAGTAAAAGCTGCACTGTTAAATTATTAGCAAACTCAGCACAATTTAATGGCGTCAATTTATCTATAAAGTTTATTGATCCAAATCGAACCTTAACATGACTGCAACTGTTGTGAAATTTACGTTTCACAATACATCTTTGTTTCTTTTATGAATCTTCCCTACTTGTGTAATGTATCTCTTTATTTTGATAAAACTTTTCTGTGTTTCCTCAAACACTTCCATCCCCCCAAGAACAACAAGAAAAGCTCCTACAGCATCCACCATGACAACGAGAAGCATCCCAGATTTCATCCAGGTTTGTTGGGTTAAGGGAGTACTGATTAGCATTGTCATTCAAAATGCCCACATTGAAATACTGCCCACAACCAATGAGGTTATCAGAACCTTTTGCTGAATTTCATTCATGAAAA
>JAANSP010003639.1:0-11052 GCA_036850745.1 Homidia socia
AAAAAACATTGAGAAAATATAAAGCGCACATTGAAAAAACACTTCATTCCTTCATTTCCTCTTGAGTTTGATGATAAAAAGGAAAAGCCTGATTTGGTCACAGTCACAGTATAAAAAATAGTTATTATTCTATGCAAAACACACCGACTACGGGTTGTATGAATATTTTTTTGTTACAAGAAAAATCATACAAGAAAAAAAGTAAAATTACTAAATAACACGTTCTCATAATAGTAAAGTATATGCCCGCACACCACCGAGAAATTGCACATGCTTTACCTGTTTATTAAACAGAGAAAAAGGTGAGAAAAGCAACAATGGCTACACAGGGAAAAGAAAAAAAGCAACTCTGAGATCCGTTAGTAGACAGTTAGCGTGATCAGCGTGAGTCTACTGACATAGGAAAAAATCCAAACCGCACATACATCTAGCACCTCTGCATTGAAAATCATAGACCAAAAGTAAACTTTCTCTTTTCTCTTCTAGTCCCTGTTGCACCACTTTTGCTGACTGCTAAAACTCCTCTCTGCCTCCAAGGTATGTATATAACAAACTTGTTCTCTCCGGTTATTCATTTATTTGACGTTTACACTTGTTGGGTGCGCGCTCTCTCCCTCTCTCTCTCTCTCTTTTACCGTCGTTCTCTGTATCTCACTAGCTATCTTTGGCTTTTTAAAAACAATATAAACATACCATACCACATTTTGGGAACACCTAGAATTCTTTTTTTATTATTGTTGTGCTGTGCACATAAATAACTTGTATATTTATTCTTTTGTTTCAGCTGAGAATGAGCAAGTGTGTCAAAATGTACACAGAATAACAGAATGAAGTTGTGAAAAAAGAACACCTAGAATTCTTTTTTTATTATTGTTGTGCTGTGCACATAAATAACTTGTATATTTATTCTTTTGTTTCAGCTGAGAATGAGCAAGTGTGTCAAAATGTACACAGAATAACAGCATGAAGTTGTGAAAAACTGTTTTGATCGTCGCCGCTGCTAAAGGTACCTTTGGAGAATACTACGACATTACATTTGTGGACTTTTGCCCAAAAATGACTACAAGCTTGTTTGTTGACCTCGAAATAAAAAACTATAAAGTAGCACAAAAAGTTCACAGTTAAACTGCTGCAAATAAAAATAACACATGTATACTTATGTTTTGTTTAGTCACAATGCACCAGTTTAGAAAACTTTTGGTGTATCTCAAAGGATGCTGTTTGCGTGACAATCAAATTGTGTCAAAAAAGCGGACAAATTGTTTCATCGCTGAACGACGGGGAGATNTCTCAAAGGATGCTGTTTGCGTGACAATCAAATTGTGTCAAAAAAGCGGACAAATTGTTTCATCGCTGAACGACGGGGAGATATGAAACTGGACTAAAATTGTGTAACATTTAACGTATAATATATTGCATCATATAAGCTACGCAGCAACGTGTCAACAGGAACGTTTCTCCTTTTAGTTCAATGTAAGACGCGTAAAATTAAGAAAATATCAAGCACCAATAACTGAACGCAAAACTAAACAAAAGACATAAAATCCAAAGAGAAATTGACCATGGTTCTGTTCGAAGTGCACTAAATATTTGCAAGAGGCATTTCATCGGATAATCAAAACAGTTTTATTTGGAAAAAACCTTGTTGAAAAACATTAAGCCCATCAACAGATACGAAGCCAAAAAGAAAAAAATTAAAGGTACGTGCACTTTTTGATAAAAGCATTTTTAAAGTAGTTCATTTATGTAATATTTCTATATTGTTTTGAATTCACTACATTGTGAGTGAGAAAAAATAACATAACTAATATGCATCCTTATTACTGGTATGCATCATCCTTTTAGGCATCTCAAATTTTGATTTTCACTGTTGGCCCTCCCCTTTTTTTCTCTTTTCTTTCTCTGATCTTCCCTATTCCCAGAAGAAGAGCACTTGTTCAGTTTTTTCTCCGTACCGATTTCCTCTTAACCAAAGAGAATATTATAAAAAATGAGTCCACTTCACAGCTCAAGTGTGTTATTAGTCCTGACTATGCATACCATCAAGCGATATAACCCATTACTTGACGAATAAAAGAATAAGCTTCATAAACGTGCTTTGTTATAGCATATCGCAATCCCGATATTTCCGATAAAAGCAATAATATCATATTATTATAGTCAATATAAAATTACACCACCATTATCTATATAGATTCTGTGAAAAAGAGTGCTCAAATGCTCAAACCTATAGTTGTCTGTATAGGTAAATGTATATTTGACTGGTACATACGTACATTTTATGTATGCACAATGGTAAAATCTAATCCGTCTCACGTAAACGACTTATATATTTTTATTTCCTTTTTAATGACTCACTGCTTCGATTTTCATGCATTTAATATCATCTTAGAAATTTTAGTAGGATAAGAGTGTAGGACCCAAGCCTAATATAAAATACCACGTCTCCAAACAAAGTTTGTTTAAGGAATATGAGAGAAAGTTATGATTAGCGTAAAATTGAATGAACATGAATATGGAATGTGGATACATATTAATATACCTAATAATAATGCAGTTTGTGGAGCTGACTGTTATGTACACGAGGTTTGGCCCGGTGAGTATAATAACTACTACTCTTTCCACCGAAAACAACAAAATAAATGTAAATAACAAAGTAAACCCATTAAAAAATTAAGATTGCTTACCACTCCTACACACGAATAGAAAGTATAATACCCTGTCGACACTAGTACTACAATGATGATGATATTCTCAAGAAAATTTTATCTTGATGATAACATAATTGTGCATGTAATCGTGAAATTCTATCATCACGAGTTCACCAAGCAGAAGATAACTTGTTGAACTCCACTTGTTGTGGAGTAAGTGGGGTCTATTCTGTATGGAGGCAACCGACGGAACCCTTTAATAGATTTATTCATTTTCTTCCTTCTCTCTCTCTCTCTCTCTGATAACATACTTGGCCCATTATACACTTTCTTTGCACATCACAATCATCCTTCTATGAGCAGCATGCTACCAGGAGTAATATTAACGTTCCTCTTGTCAGTGGCCATATAATAAAAAAAAGTTGCAAAAACCGAGTTATACTTTAATTGAGCAAACTGAACAGCAGGGGTGAAGTTAGATACATTTCGTTTCACTTGATATAATATATTACAATGATTGAATGCATTCATCATATTCATGCATACACAACACACGCAATCTATTAGCATTTATGTGACCACCCGACTCGAGATACTGACAATATAAAAAAGTGACAATTCTAAATAACAGCTACATTTATTTCTGCTACTGACACACAGCACTCCTACTTTTACTGCGTACTCTATATATTTTGGTGTACAATAAATATTACTACACGGCCATTGACTATTCTAACTACTATTTGATACTAAACACTGTCCTTGGTCATTTTAGCCATTTTCTCTGCAACTACTTTAGATTTTATGGGTACACAAGGAGAAGTAATAGACAGAGACAGAGCATAAGTCTTTTAATAGCATAGTATAATAGCTTGTCAGTGTTTTTCGTGGGAGTATGTCTCCACCACTTCAACATCACCACTATACATGGATGAAAGTAGAGATGGAGTTTTCTTCCATGGTTTATTACGTGTATGCATATATACATATTTATTTACGTATACACAGGCACATCCAAACGTCCATGTCATAATATACATCGAATGACGATGAAGGGAAGAAAAAAAGAGGAAAACAACGAAGCAAGTAAACTCTTCTTATTACATCCATTGGCGAATTACGGGGTTGAGTTGTTACGACGAGGCAAGCAATCTATTTCTCTTTCCACTTGTGGATCTCTGCTCTTTCGCGATAGCTTGCCAGCAGTAATAGAAACAACCAGTTGTGTTGGTGGAGGTGGTGGTGTTGGTACCATATAAAACAAGGCCAGACCAGGAACAAACTCCAACAGTCGAAATAACAATAATAATAATAACGCTTTAGCATCCCGGGTAGATTTACTTATATTGCTACCCAGATGCAAGTCATCATTATATGCAATGTACAAGCGCATGTATATAAATGTATAGGGGCATTTTAACACTTTCATAATAACATCCCTCTGATGTGATACCTCCTTTCCTTATTTTCGTCACTTTTACTTTGCTTACTTGCATGTATATGCATACATTACTTACTACAGTTGAGCAAATATATCATAACCTTAAAAAAATAACTACATGGGGGAGTCACAAAGAGTGATTCTTGTGTGTCTCCTAAAATTACATATCTGCATTGCATTACAGCAGCAGACCTTTTTATTTATTTATACAGTGTGTGAAAAGAGATATCTACACTATATGTCTTTTGCTGACAGGCACATAAATCTATTCCACCCAACCAGTACATAATATAAGTACCTATAGTACATTGAAGCTTCATCTTCTTCAGACGTTCTCTGTCTTTTCACTATAATGCATCATATTCTTTAGATCATAAACTTCTCGAGGAAAAGAGTTGGTCACATTTGAACTCTTTTCATCATCGTCGTAGAAGAGAAAAACAGTTTGTGAATACAACTACTGCTCCAGTAGAACTACTGTAATAGCTCTTCTTTCTTTATGAGAACATAATATCATATTGTGAATGTCATAAGTAGGTACATATAATAATAATACTCACATATACACAAGGGTAATAATGCAAAACTACAAGCTATACATATCTCTAGATCTTCCTTTTAAAAAGAAACGTTATACTCATATTATTATTATCATCATGTTAAGAAGGAAATATATGGGATGTAATGTGAGTGATACGATAACAGTCATTGAAAGTCGTAGTGAAAGAGAGAGGATAATATGCATTAGAAAAAAGCATATAAAAAGCATTGTATACTTTACTTACTTTACTGCATGTGGTGGTGGTGGTGTTCTGGTTGTATTCAACTTTTTTTTCTAGTCACTCTTTCTGAATAAATGGGAGAATATTGTCTCCTCTTCTTGGTCTTCTTTACGTTTTAGACGGTGGTGCTACATATCATCGTCAACACCGTCACCACCACCACCACCAATAATATACTTGCTAACTACAGAGAATAAAACTTTCTCTGCTTCTCTTTTCCTTTTAATTCCATTCCATTTTGAAAGAGACAGGCTAAAAAGTATATTTTGTATTTATATTTATTGAGCTGCTCCTTTTCAGCTTTTCCAGTTCCATATAATCTTGTTTAATTGCCATCCTTTGGTCAGGAGAATGGAAGAAGAGCAGGGGCGACGACGACACTTTTGCTCATAGCATGATGATGAATAAGTGGAATGATGGTGATGGTGATGAAGCAGACGAGCGGAAAAACTGTTGCTGGAGCCTTTGAACCAAGTATAAACACACAAGGGGAGAGTGCATAATGTTGGGTTGGCTTTGGTGTGGCATGACATGGTGCCGCTGTCGACTATCGGCAAGTAGCAATGTTCTTTGAGTGTTGGGCATTAACTCTTATTCCATTGCTCAAATTTGACTGTAAATAATAAAATCATTCTCAATGAGTTCCTTAATTAAGTTAATAATGTCTCATCTGTAGAAACAGTCTACTAACTATAACCACCAAACATATTATGCTCCTAAAAGTATTATATAGTTGAGCAAATTATAGCGTAGAAGTACTAGTTGACTTGAAAAGTTTTTTTTCTGCGTGGAAACTTTTTAAATAGACATAGGGTGCATAAATATTGAAGCTGCCTTGACATACGTACATGTAGTATTGCAATAGACAATAGAATCAAAACCGATTAAAAATTTGTTGAAATAAATACAAAAACAATGGAAAACACTGCTGTTATTTATCAATGATCATCCTTTTTGAGTAAAAAGTATTTTACATTGCCAGTAAAAAAAGGTGATGTACCTCCGTAATGGGACACAAAATTGCGACAACTTTTTCCGTTATTGACAAATTGCAATGCTTTTGAATAAACATTTTAATTTTATTTGTGGTACAAATTAACATAATTTACTAACAAATCAGTGTCAATGGATTAATGACGCTTTGTTTGATTGAGGTCAAATGGCTTGTTTGAAAACCAAGAATTATAAACCATTTCGTACAAAATAGTTCAATGCACTTATGCCCTTCTTCAGGTGCATTAACGTATATTTATCATAGTCATATAAGAGTCATATCATATCATAAAACCGCTTTACCTCAAGAATACACAAGGGAACTAATGAATCAAAGACGCCTTGTTTGATTGAGGTTAAATGGCTTGTTTGAAAACCAAGAATTATAAACCATTTCGTACAAAATAGTTCAATGCACTTATGCCCTTCTTCAGGTGCATTAACGTATATATTTATCACAGTCATATAAGAGTCATATCATATCATAAAACCGCTTTACCTCAAGAATACACAAGGGAACTAGCGAAAAAATAATATGAGGCCATAAATAGGTAAAACTTTAGAGAAAGCAAAATGTATGGAAAAGTACGTGCAGCAAAAATGTGAGGAGAAAGCAGTTGTAAAATGTAAGTTTAAACTTGTACAAAGCAAGACGGTAATATTATTTGAATAACATGTGGTTTCTTGAAGTTGAAGGGTACAAGGTGAAAGTGTTTTCATTTTCTTCTCTCGGACTCTATTGAACAAAGCTTCCGTAATATGATGATAATACGACTTTCAGCAATCCTCTCAATATTCCATTCTAAAACTAGATCATTTTGTTTCTTTATCTTTTCTCTTACTCGTTCTTCTCAAGACTCAACTTTTTGTAAACACGGCAAGAATTCCTTTATTCTTTTAATGCACACCGTGGTTTGGTTTAGAGACTTTTTGGCGGTTTGGCGAGAAAACTTTTGTGCAAAACTGTGGTAAGTGTATATGGAATGGTATTCAAGATTCAGTGAATAAAATACAGCTCTTCATATTGCAAATGAAAGCCAAACTGAACAATCCCGCTTGTACCTAAACAAAGCAACATAAACTAACTTGCATTACATTTTTATACACCTAGTACGGTTGTGCACGTATTTAGAAGAAAAAAATAATGTTCACTTATGACGGCTATGGTGCTGGCATGTGCACACCATTCATCATCAAGCTGGTGCATGTATGAGGATGTTTATATTATTCTTTCTTTTATAAGCCTACTTTTATCATTGCGGAATATAGAAATGTATAAACTCTTTTATTTGTCATCGTCCATGGTTTTCTGTTTTTCTTTTCTTGGTTGAGTTATTTTGTGTACCCTGAGAGTGAGAATGGGTTTGTTTTTATCATGTATTACGCGTACTGTTGCAAAAAGCACATCAACATCATCATCATCAAGCACAAGGAATGTAGGTAGGCTTGCAGCTATACCTACATATTGTATATGTGGTGCTAGCTCGTGCGGTGGGAGTAATACAAGAATTATTGATGCCTCAGAAGAATTGCATTGGTTGCTTCTGTGGTCTGCTGTGACTACCACCACCACCCCGCTTTCCTATATTTTCCTTTAGAAATGCGACTCGAGTAAAAGTCATTTGGGGAAAGGGAATGCGAACGAACGGTTTATTTGTTCCATTCTGTATTATACAATAACACATTATTGGTTTGCTTTGCGGCGTGTCTTACACAAAACGAGAAAGTTTACTTGTATGTATGAAAGGAAGCGCAACGCATGCAAACTTTATCTGTTTATTTATATCAATTTTACTAGTTCAGGATGGGGACCCATGTGAGCTGAGCTGATGTAACTTGAAATAAAAAAACATTCTTGTTCTATTGCCGATTTGAGTCTACAAACAAAGCTTGTTTAACTATATATAACCAAACCAGAGAGTGTTAACTTCAACACTACACAGTGTCATGAATGAAATGCGTCAAGTAGGAGTTTTAACTTACCTGAATGTTTATTTCATTCAGCTAATAATGTTCATTGCAAAACAATGATTGACTTTTTTAAATCAAAGAAGGAATTTCAGAATCTCATTTCAATTTTCAAAATACTCTGCTTTATTTGTTAATTTGAAATTCGATCATAAAAATGTCATTAAAATGGTTTAAATAAAAGCTTGTGTGTTGACTAATGTCATTATACAGAGCTGTTTCATGAACTGAGTTATCATAACAGTTGACGAGGTGCTGATACGTTTGCAAGAGTTATATATATGTAATAAAGAAAAAACATACAAAAGATATTAAGGATAGGGTTGCTGCTTGGTTAACTGAAAGTCAGTGTGGTAGTTGTGAGCAGCAATAGGGAAAGACCGTGAAAAGTGAGAAATTCTATTCGACATTGGAAGTAGCATCAGCTTCTCCTCCCCATTAGGAAAGAGCAAGTCTCCCCGCAGGCCCAAGTAACCACGAAAGGTTCATTAAAAAGGTGAATTTAAAGCAAACAAAATTGGCAAATGTGGAACCAAGAACCAGTCATTCTCTGTATGCATAGTGGAGAGAGAGAGAGGGGAAAGAGAAAGCGAGAAAAGTTGGCAAAGTTTGCTTGCGTAGGGTAGTAGAAATTGGTTTCCATCTGAGCTAATCTCCTCCAAGACACATACATGCTACATAAATATGTGTCATGATGTGATGTGGGTGCATAATATACACCTCCACTTACATATATACACGTACATAAAGACTTTTAATAAATATTCCCAAAATTTAGTACACTAGAATGTTGCGTAAGTGTTTAATGTAGATAACTACAAAAGTATAATATGGTGCATTTGCCGTATAATAATGTACATGATTTCTTTGTACCACAAACACTAGCATTACTGCTGCAAGAGAGAAAAAGTCTTTTGCTTTCTCTGTAAAGCCAAATGAAGAGACAAACGTAATTTGATGTGGAAACTTGACCCGCTCACCACTGTCATCTGCATGCATGCATGTCGGTACAAGCACATGTGCCTTGTTATAGAGATTATCTAGATACACTATACAATATATACCATTTATCTCATGTTCCAATATTTATGTACGTACTACTTATAAGTATTTTATGAGAAACATGTTATATTCATTATTCCAGCAGCAGCACCGCCACCATCACCACCGGTTGTGCATGTGTGTAGCTCATGATGGTAGTTGGTTGTAGTAAACACTACATGTGTTTCTGTAATATTTACACAAGTTGTAAAAATGTGCCCTTTGAAAAACTTAACAACTCTTTGGTAAACGAAGCGAAACCAGAATCTTGTCTGTCAAGGAACTTGTTGAGAGAGACATATAAGTAAAAGGCATGGATGGATAGTAAAATTAAAGAAAGTGCATACCACATGATGATGTATCTTCTAGACTTGCCTACGTATTTTTATCGGAAAGTACAGCCTGAAATGAAAGTCAGCTGGCTTTTCATGTCTATGAAACTTTTTTTTTTCAAGAAAAAAATGGTATATGGTTTTGAATATTTCATGGTGACGTTAACTTAGAGGATGCTTGCAGAAACGATTACAACCACCTTTGCTTTATAGCACCGTTTTCTTCACCAGCTACCACGTATGCTATGGTTAAATATAGTAGACGCGATAATGAAGATCTACTTGGGGATATAGGCCTATATTATGTATGTTGAATGTAAAGTGAACGCGAGTAACATGCTTTTCTTTTCTTTTTTACTTATATTATGTATGTTGAATGTAAAGTGAACGCGAGTAACATGCTTTTCTTTTCTTTTTTCCAGCACAACTAGCAATATAATTTGATTGTGGGATTGGCTTCACTTTCCCTCTCTCCCCCTCATCACATTTTTTGCTCCGTGCGTAAAAATTACACCATCAGTACCAATGTTGGTTCTTGACGTGAAGATGTTGGAGGAGTCGAGTGACTTTTACTTGAGTGACTCTTCATCCACTGCATCCTCCATTACGACGGTGCTAACGAACAACAGCATAGATGACCAACCTGATGGGAACGCTCACCTGGGGCTTATTGGGATCAGTCCAACCACAGCAGGACTCTCACCACAAAGTCTTACCACAATGACAACAACGCTTCACCCTCTTGGAATTTGCCATCAAAGACAGCAGCAGCAGCACCATCCGCATCATCACCAGCATCCACAGCAACCTCCTCAGCCACCACTGCCCACCCAACAACAAGCAGCCAGTCCAATTCATTTACAATGCCTGTCAAGTATCGGCGGCACCACTACCACCACTAGCACAGCACAGAGTAACGGTTCCACGATTCCCCAGCAACAACCTCCTGATCTCCAGTTGCACAGTCCGCAGAGTGTGGCTTCTAGTAGCAGTTTAAGCAGTGTTGGATCTTATAACAGCGGTATTGGATCCACTTTAATTTCTGATAATGTGAGTGTTGCTCATGATCCTTCGTCACTGATGAGGGCCCCCAGTTCTGGAGACAACTGTATTGACACGATGGCAGCAGACTCGTCCACTGGTCTTTTAAAGGGTGAGTCCGAATGCAACAACAATAACACCAGCACTGCAAACTGCAACGGCATGAACAACCCCTCCACAAATGGACAGAATAAGGAAAGTGGTGGTGGCAGTGGGGATGCTCCTGCTAAAAAGAAGAATCCTGTCGGAAGACGTAAACTGATTTTGAGTGCTAGGGAAAAAACACTCAGAAGACTTGAGAGCAATGAACGGGAACGACTTAGAATGCATTCACTCAATCAGGCGTTCCAGGTACAAACATTTTTATCATATTACCTCTGTGGATTGATTGAGCACCTTTCAATTCTACTTCTCAAGACACATTTGTCTCTTCAATTTTCAAACACTCTTCAGCAGTTAAAGTATTGGGAAAGAAAAAAAATATGGAAAATGCTGAAATGAAAGTAAGCCTGACATTTTATTTGGGATGCACAAGGGTTACCACCAGAAGATTTTTCATGTGTAAATATTCACTCACGCTGAATAATGCAAACATACGTAGGTTCATATATACTTGTACGTATGCCGTATCGTATATGTGTAGTTATGTATAGGTAGTTATATACTTAATAATAATAATAACGTTCTCTAGCCAAGAAGTTTTCCTTGAGCTCATACAACCGCCACCACTACCAACAAGACAATCTCTTGCCCATACTATTTTACTATTTATAAACCTGTTAGACACTGTTTACAAATCGCTT
>JAANSP010003641.1:0-11051 GCA_036850745.1 Homidia socia
ATACGATACGTCTTATCTCAGTGTGTATGCCTTATACTAAAGCAGTCAGGTATTTGTAGAGCTTTTATATTTTAATTAGAATATTATGGGTTCTGCTAATTTAAATATTAGGCTTTTGTAGTAGTACGAATCGTACCGTACAATCGCTGTTTTATTTTCTCTAAAAGAAAAAAAAGTTTGTTTGTTAGCTTTAAATTGGCTGCAGACGAGAAATTAGCTGCAAAAGTATGATGAGAGTTTAATATGCTTTAATTTAATAATAATGTTGTGATTGTTTATTGGTTGAAACGAAATATCAAGTTTTCTTCATCCCATCGTAACCATAGCTTTGTCGTCAAATAGAACTAAAAGGTAGAATGCGTGGCGATTCACGAAGTAAAAAAATGCTTTTTGTTAATTTTATTGAATAAAAAACTATTTTTAAACTGAGGAAAAATGGTAGTATTTAGAATCTTTTTAACAGGTTATGTTTAAGCTTAAGCAGGCACCTACTACCTACTTATTTTGCATAAAACGACTAGAAGACATAACTCAACAAAGTGAATGAAAAAATAGATTCAAAGAACGGAAAGGAAAAGTTTTAATGCTTTTGGTTTGCCATGGTTATGCATAAAAAGAAATCATTCTCTCAACAAAATTTTACTCCAAGTCTCCTACTGATCGTTTTTTAGCAGTACCCATGCTAATTCTTACACGAATTTCTAGCACAAAGTACTTCATAAATGGCAATATTTTCTTGTAATGATTGATTTATTGGTTTCATTTAGCTCTGATAAATAAATATGTAATGATTGGCAATTTAAGCGTAGCTAATTATAAACCGTGTTAAAACGCCTGCGTTAGTCGAAATAAAAAATCGTGCATAAAATTCTTAGTTCTAGGATTAGGTGCATACATTTTTTTAATAAACATAAAATTATAGGTGGATACAGCTATACATAGGTAAATGCTTTTGCATTTGCAGCAACTACTCTTGGTTGGAACTTGGACTTTTGTTCACAGTGAAATATGCAAATTGCCAAAATATCCAATGAATGCAACAATAGCACTATGAACAGCTTAAAACACATGATAACAGTTCCCCAATGCTTTCGAGTTGTCGAGATGGATAGGATGACTTCAGATTTTAAAGTGGAACAAGTAGATCACTTGAGGGATAGGTGCACATGCATACTGAATTATGTAGGTATGCATCGGGTCTTTTGATAACTTTAGCTGCTTCCCTAAATCCTCAATTTTTATGACTTCTTTGTTCTGTGAATATGCCCATGCTATTGATTTGTTCAGTTCAGCAAGAAAATCACTACCACCATCATCATCATTTACCTTTTTAACTTTGTACCTACGTTCATTAGCCATCCTACTGTGAATGTTTAATGAACCGAGGGTATATAAACGCCAGAACGAGACGAGTGAACTTTTATCTACGATCCTTTGTGTTTCTGCTGACACTGCAAGAAGATCAACTGTACAGGCTTTCGTTTCCACTTTATCGGTGATACTTTCCTTCCTGAGAAATATTCTGTTTTTGAAATCGACTTTTCAAGTCCATCTCTAGAACATTATCATGGCTGCACTCAAGGTAAGCTTAAAGTTAAAATTTTGTTAATTTTACCCTTGAAAGTTTTCATTAATTTGAGATGATCATAGTTTCAAGTCACCCCAAAAATGCTCAAGTTTTTATATTTGTCTAATCTTTTCAATTTTGTCTGGTTTCAGTGCTTACTAATTGCTATCATCTTGGTCGGAGCTTGTGAAGGCGCGTTTAAGCACAAGCGTTCCCCTCAAGCACCCGGACCCCCACAGAAAGCAGAAGATGCTAAAAAAGCCACATGGAAGCCGGTGGATACACCTCAGGAATTTACTGTGATGGTTGATGACAATATCAACAAGGCCAACCAATTCCGTCACGAGACCTGGAAGCCCGGTGGCACCGTCGAAGGTGAATATGCCGCTCCCACCAGGTAACGCAATAATTTTTATAACCTCTGTTACTTTTTTAATTATTAATTAATTTCATAAAAATAGGATTTTGTTGGCTCTCGTTCTATTAAGTATTAAGTAGTTTGAAAATATACATGAATAAATTTTTTGTCTTTTTGTTGATATTTTTCAGGGATGGAAAATGGCTGAAGGTAAACTACCGTGCTGACAAGGAAGGATTCCACATCCTCTCCCAAAAGGTCGTCACTGAGGACGAGTTGAACCAACCTTCCGGAGGAGCGGCAGCAGACCACCAAGCTAAGGTTGAAACTCAAGTCAACGGCAAGGACACCCAGTACACCGTGAAAGAAGAAGATTTGAAGAAAGCCAACCTCAAGAATGCAGCAGGGAAGCAGGCAGAACAACACAAGGGATTGTAAGAGATAGTCAGTCATACGAACGTCGATAATATATTTTAGCCCTAGAATAATTTCAAATTATTATTTTAACTAAAAGACTTTACTTTGAGTTTAGAGAATGATTTTTATAACGTTCAATCCTGCGTATTTTTTCATCATGATTTTATAATTTCTTTAATTTTAAGCTTTTAACGACTAACCCCGCGTATCAATATTTTTTTCGCATGATTCATAAAATGAATTGATTTACTAAAAACATAATTTTCAAAGCAATTTTTGTGGGTTAATTTAGGAAAAAATGTGTGTAGTCTGTTGCCAAAAAAATGAAAATATACGTTCTTTTCCTTGCACTCTGCGCAAATAACATCCGCGTAGTTAAAGTGCTTTGTAATGAAGTTTATGGTAAATATATAATAATTCATAATGCTAATAACAGTTTTGTAATTTTATGTTCAAAATGACGTGAGGGGTTTGTACACAAGTAAATTGAGAGAAAATGGTAAAATACTTTAAAACTATCGTAAAAGTTTATAAAAAATCATGACTTGTAAATTAATCGTATCGCAAATCGTAAAAACCAAATAAAATCGAGTAAGAATTTTGTATTTTAATTTTTTTAACTTGTTTCCAGAAACTTTATTTCCAAAATTTCAAAAATTATCACAAAACACTGCATGGTCAGCATCCATTGTCATCATGTAAAATTCATTTTCCGTACAAAAATGGTCATTTTCCATCAGAGACTGCTAAAAATGAAACTTTTACTGTGAATTTGTGCATATTACTTTGTTAGGTAGGACTGTTGTTGCTACACTCATCTTTTTCTGCTACTAAAAATACTTGCCGCAACATTCATTCGTCTTGTCAACTGAAATCAATCACAGATAACTAGACTAGAAGACAATCTTGACTTATGATTTTGATGACTAGGTATATTACTATGACAATGCATTTCCATAATTTCAATGATTACAACACTCGTATGGTCTTTTCCGATCGTTTTATTTCTAGCCATGGCAAAAGTTACTTCTAGAGCAGTGCAAACAACTAAAATTTCTCATGAAAATATTCAAATGACAAGGTACATGAAAATAGACATGACCCATTTTTATTATTGTTTTTCTTCATTTCATTATTTGAGTTTAAATATGTAAAAAATTAAATACACAGCTTCTATAGTACGAATTTGCGTACGTCTAACCAAACAAACATAAGGTACGAAATAAGAGTTTTAGCGAAAAATGTATTTGATAAAAAATGCATTCAGTAAGCTTGTCGCTTCAATTTTTGCTCCTTGGCTTAAGATCCTCAAAGCAAGGATGTAAAAATATTTGATTTTTCTTTTGAGGTTGAAAATACTCGTGACCCTGGAAACAAAGGAAACACAGCAATTGTAATTTATGCAACTGGGAAAGAATGCGATGATGAGTATTTTTTACTGCATTACAACCTACCTTAGACCAATCGTAGCTGACAGAGTATGCAAATATTTGACCATCGCCATTAAATGCACAGTTGGTAATGGATTGTTCCAGTAGGATCTGATGTCTTCAATTTAATACGCACATCTTTATCCCAGAAGCTGTACCTTCCATCAGAACCGACTGTGGCCAAAGTTCCATGCACTGGATGAAATTTGATATCATTGACCTGTCACAAATGAAACGTGAAAAAATTGATGCTTTATTTTTTACTACTATTTGTCATTAGTAGCTAATAATACCCAAATTTAACGTTTATTTTACCGCAAAAATGTCTTGAAATCCTTGGTTGGTACCATTGGATCGATGGCACTTGAATGTAAAATTATCTTTCGGATTAACCGGGTTGACGTATTGGATAGCAACTCGACCCTCGACGCTACCCAAAGCAAAACCTATGAAAGTATACAATTAATTAGTCGACTTGTTCACTTTATTACTACCCCACTGAACAAATCCAATACATGAACTTAAATACGAACCAGTGGGCTGATTTTGCTTATCCTTGAAGATGGAGACACACCGGTGTTGATATTTGAGAGGTGACTCAATTCGCTTGAATTCTGTTGGAGTATTCTACCAACTTGTAAATCAAAATGTGACGCCCAGCGGTTCCAACAACTGCCATAGGATATTCCTGCAAGTAAAAAATAGTCGTATAGCCATAATTTATTAGCAATCTTTTTGACTGTGACAAATTTTCCTCATTCAATTCAATTCTCAAAATTGATTTGCATGACATGGAAGTTGTTTGCAACTTACAACATCAACACAGTAGCTCCTTTCAGGTAGGGTCAGCGTTAAAATAGGATTCGGGTTTCTCATATCCCAGAACTGAAATGCAGAGTAAAAAAATTGCATTAATAATTGGCATTAACTATTTGAAGACAAAACTACTATAGCACAAGGTGTAATAAGAAAGAAATTTTACTTTCAAAGTTTTATCCCATGAGCTGGTCATCAGCGCCTGATAATTAGGCGATTTAATCCAATGGCAAGTCTTTACCGGCGCATCATGTTGAGCCACTTGAATTGACTGATTTGAAGCCAAGTCCCAACATTTTACAGTCTTGTCACATGAAGCCATGAAAACTTTGGTACCATCCTAGAACAAAAATGAGTTAAAAATTTGAAAATAATTGTGTTTTATTCCAATTTCATAACAACAACGTAAATTGCTGTTAACAGCTTACCTCACTCCAACAAACATCTAGGATCGGTCCAGACATGGACTGCATTGATTTGGGCGCTGTCTTAGCGGTGCCTCTGTCCACTTCCCAACAACGTACCTATAAAAAATAAAAAATAAACATAAAGTAGAACCAAATCTTAGTGAAATGGGCTTTTTAAATATCAACCAAATAAATTATAATTTAATTACATTGTTATCCCAAGATCCGGCTATGAGAAATATTGATGGTACTGTAGCCGGACTGAAGCATAGACATGAGATGGAGTCATCAGGTGGACTGGTAACTTCAGAAATCTCTTTGACCAGTCGCAGTCGGTGTGGACAATCCCAGTGTTGGAGTACCAGTACTTCCAAAAGCCGTAGCTTGGCCGAAAGTAGTTGTTCCCCCACCAAACATGATGATGATTAATTTAAGTTTTCGTTTTTTTTTGATACTTTATGTGTCCAACTTGAAAACTCCTTGTTTGTGTTTAAAACCAAGTAAAAGAGTCACGAGTACGAAGAAAACCTGCAAATAGATATACAGTATAATTTAATTTATTATTTACTAATGCTACCATAGAATACATCTAATCAAAGCATCGTTGATCGTACTAGTTAACAATAATTCGTAAAACCCACAACCTAAACGGCTAACTAAATGTGAAATGTCACCGCATAAGTTACGACGGCAAATCTTAGACATAGGAAAACACTTACCAGAATAAAAAGATTCCAAAATTTTCGTCATATAAATAAGAGGAATATTTTTTAAACATTTAAATTCACAGTTCACTAAGAAACAAAATAAAAATTAATAATTAATTAATTGACTCAAAGTTGGTTTCAAGCATACTAAACTCTTTGATTTTTTCCTATCAATATCAATCAAATCATGTTTTGCAACAACTTTCAGAACTTTACATGCACAATGCACATGTAGTGCACACAAGAAAACATTGTCATACGTTGTAAATAACTACCCAAAAATGCAACATAAAATTCCCGGCCTTTTCTATACTCAATGGTCTTTCTCTCACACATGCATATGTTGGTTGTTTTGTTGTCTACTCTTCCTTCTTTAGATTATGTTTTCGTAACGTTTGTGACATGAAAATTTGGAAATCTGTAAATTCCAGAGATGCTGTATTTATTACGCTGGTCTATCGCAATTGCAAACGTTGAATGCTAAATTTTGAAATTTGAATGCATGAATTCCGAAGACAAAAACTGTTGTTTTTCTAGTTTTTAGAAAACTGTTTAAATCAAACAGAAGCATTGACATTACAGAGTATTGACTCAATGAGAATCTTTGCTTTAGTTAATTATGTCAATTTTTATCTTTTTGAATGAAACTCGCGTCTCCCTACTGCTTCAAAAACTCCAAATTCCGAATATTTCGCTTTTTTGTCTCATTTTTGCGGTTTGTGCAAATTTAATTAAGATCTAGTGCAAATCTCTAAAATTCTTGATGTATTTTATCATTTATCATGATTCATATTCATTCATACATATGTTATTTATTTGCTACTGGTCTAGAAGAAAAACCTGAGAAAAGCAAAGAGAGAGATAGGGAAGGCTGAAGGAACTAGATGTAAAAAGTAGAGGGTCTTTATACAGGAACAGGACCACACACGCACACAAAGAGCAGATGAATGGAGCAGTATTGACTATAGCATGTCGTCATCGTAGCGTTATAGTCGTCGTATTTATATATGAGCATTTTTTGTTTTGATTTGAGAGATGAGAACTTCTCATTCTCAACGAACTAGAGAGAACTGAGAAGGAGAACCCTGGCGATACAAGCATAAACAAGGCTTGGTTTGATTACACTGCGGTGTATATGTAGTTAGTGTTGAGTTTATGGAGCTACAGTAGCCTAGCCTACCCGACGGAGACGAAAGCACTCGACGAGTCTGTTCATTGCTACGTCGAAAAATTTCCACACCGACTTTTGGTGAAATTTTGCTGTTAGAAGAAATCATTTGAATTTAAAATTTGTCTCCAAGCAACAGTTTTAATATTCATAAAGGCGTCGATTAAAGTTTACCATTTTTCTCATAGAGAACCCTGTGAATGGTCCATTCTACACAGGGGAAATACATAAGCTTTGGCATAATGTACAACTTGTACAAGATATCAGCTAGGGCACGCCATCTTTGCTCTGACGAGATTCCTTGAAAAAGTCGATATAGTTGGGAGAAACTGCGTAAAATTTGGTGGAATTGTGAAAATTTGCGTTAAATTTAATTAAAATCGGTGTTTTCAAAGTGGACAAAGGTGTGGTTCGCATCCTTGATTTGGAATCCAGTGGGGCCGTCTCTTGACAGAAAGGCAATTGTTGAGGATTTGGTGTCGCTGATATAATTTAATCTGCAACAACTACTGGTAAGTGGCGCTGGGCCTGTTTGTAGTAATATTATTCCTTGTCGTAGCAGGGCAGCAGCACTAGCATTTACTCAGAAAAGGTAGTTGTAGTCGCATTCACTCGCATAGGACAAAAGAGACAAAAATATTTTATTTTGATTTGACGACGAGCTCTTTCGGATGTTTGATGACTTGATTGCTCTCCAACAAAACTGTTAAAATAGTTGTGGTAATGATGACCTACAGCGTTGGTGTTGTTTCTTTCATTCATTCCATGTGTGGCGAGTTTACTCATTGATTGATGCACCAAATAAGTGCAAACTGCAAACACCGCAACTGTTTGTGAATGTGCATGTACACTGTACACAATGATGTTTTCACTGAAAAATTTGTTTAGAAGCCGGTGATAATTAGTAAAAAAAAACTAAAAAAAAAGATGTAATGCAAACCTGAAGATGACACGGCAAATAAGGGTGTAAGTCATTAGAATGTTAAAAAAAACCTAGAGAGAAGCAGATGAGTAGAACTATCAGCTGACAATTAATATTTCTTTTGTTTACATTATTTAAAGTTTATGCATTTAGCGTCAAAATACATGTTTTAACGGCGACAGCACCGTTATTAAAGCATATCTTGTATGGGTGTTTTATGTTAAAACAATTAGCGTTCTGTTCAATAATAGCGGGTTAAAATTTAAAGTTTCTATCTGCCGTTTGTGTTCCATAACATGTAAATTTACTAGTGCAAATTTGATAATGCTGAAATAATGAAGAATGAAGTCAACATTGTGGTTTATTGTGTTGAGTGAGAAGTAGTTTTGTTGTATTAAAATGTGCACTTTGGGTGTTTTCAGATCCTTGCTATCACTGAGCAATGGCGTTAGATGCACAACATGAGGTTATGGACGTGGCATACCTGGAGGGAATTGATGAAGAAGAAGGTTGGTCTAGAGCCTCTAAAACGATTTTTTGTATGCCTGTGAAACCGGCGTCAACAGTCACGGACTTGTTGTAATTGTTTGTCATTTCTGTTTATATATTGTAGCTGGTCCAAGTACTTCAAAAAGTCGAGCTAGTTCAGGATCCGGTGAAGGGTCAGATTCCGACGTAATGACATTGGTACCATCGGAAGGAGAGTCTGGGGAGCTCAGTTATATGTGTTGGGTGAGAAGTAGTTTTGTTGTATTAAAATGTGCACTTTGGGTGTTTTCAGATCCTTGCTATCACTTTGAGCAATGGCGTTAGATGCACAACATGAGGTTATGGACGTGGCATATCTGGAGGGAATTGATGAAGAAGAAGAAGGTTGGTCTAGAGCCTCTAAAACGATTTTTTGTATGCCTGTGAAACCGGCGTCAACAGTCACGGACTTGTAATTGTTTGTCATTTCTGTTTATATTGTAGCTGGACCAAGTACTTCAAAAAGTCGAGCTAGTTCAGGATCCGGTGACGGGTCAGATTCAGACGTAATGACATTGGTACCATCCGAAGGGGAGTCTGGAGAGCTCAGTTATGTCCTTTTAGTTGATGGTGAAGGGCAGGAAGCAGGCGGTTCAAGTAAAGAAGAAAAGGACACTGATTTAGGCATTTATGATTTTGATGAAGCAGAGCAGGAGGCTGAAAACTCACAGGTTTGACTCAAAATATCATTTTCAGTAATATACAGGTATAATATTATTTGAGAAATCAAATGTTATGTGGTAAATACTGATATAATATTTGAATATAACACAGACGGATCTCGAGGAGGAAGATGATAAGTCTAAAGTAAAGGCAGGTTCCGCTCCAAAGAAACCCCAAAACTCTGGACAAACCCACATGTGCAATTATTGCAATTACACCACCTTCAAGAGGTAACTTAAAACGTAAAATTATTATGGTTTCCAAAAAACTTTTGTTTGTGGTAAAACTAAAACTATATAAATATATATTCTGTATAGATATCTGCTGTCACGTCATATGAAATCTCATTCTGAGGACCGCCCTCATAAATGCAGTGTGTGCGAAAGAGGCTTCAAAACATTAGCCTCGTTACAAAACCATGTAAATACACATACCGGAACAAAGCCCCATAAATGCAAGTATTGTGACTCTGCATTTACTACATCAGGTAACGATTGTCTTTACATTTCNCATGTAAATACACATACCGGAACAAAGCCCCATAAATGCAAGTATTGTGACTCTGCATTTACTACATCAGGTAACGATTGTCTTTACATTTCTTTTATCTTGCCCAACGAATAATTGTTTCAATTTGTTTTCGCAAAATGTTATGCTTGTTATTGAAAACCAACCTAATAATCGGTTTGCCAATTTTAGGTGAACTGGTACGGCACGTGAGATACCGCCATACCCACGAGAAACCCCATCATTGCACAGAATGTGATTATTCTAGTGTCGAATTGAGTAAATTAAAACGTCACATGCGTTGTCACACTGGCGAAAGACCATACCAAGTAAGTAACATTTTACGTGTTCAAATTTAATTAGCAGTAGAAATATGTGGCTGGTGTGTTTTTACAATGATTTAATCTTGATTTCTAGTGTCCGCATTGCACTTATGCAAGTCCAGATACCTTCAAGTTGAAAAGGCATTTGCGCATTCATACCGGCGAGAAACCTTATGAATGTGATATATGCCAAGCTCGTTTTACGCAGTCAAACAGTTTAAAGGCGCATCGTTTAATTCATACTGGTAAGTCTTTTATTACAGAGGTTCTATTTATTTATGAGCTTTGTCAAGAGAAAGATTTTGAAACGTTGAGGATGCAATAAAATGCAAATATCGCAAATGTTTGTTTTCTTATAGGGAACAAGCCAATTTTCAAATGCGAGCTTTGTCCAGCAACGTGCGGACGTAAAACTGATCTTCGAATCCATGTCCAAAAATTACACACTTCTGAGCAGCCTTTGAAATGTAAACGCTGTGGAAAAGCCTTTCCAGACCGTTATAGTTTCAAGGTGAGCAAATGCTTTATTTGAACCGATTATAAAAACATTATATTTATTAGTACGTTTTTTTTAAATGTAATTTAAAAAATCCTTTCAGCTTCACTGTAAAACCCACGATGGCGAGAAATGCTTCAAGTGCGACTTGTGTCCGTACGCGTCTTCCTCTCAACGACATTTGGAATCTCATATGCTTGTCCACACTGATCAGAAACCGTACCAGTGTGAACTGTGTGATCAAGCATTTCGTCAAAAGCAGTTGTTGAGGAGGCACCAAAATCTATACCATAACCCGAATTATGTCCCACCAACTCCTCGTGATAAGCAGCATGAATGCTCTGAATGTGGTCGTGCCTTCCGTCACAAAGGAAATCTTATCCGGCACATGGCTATTCATGATCCAGAGTCTGCAGTTCATGAACGTGCAATGGCTTTGAAGATTGGAAGGCAAAAGCGAATACAGGTATTGATATACGTTACCACCAACAAAAAACACCGTTTTCATTTACATTCACTTCATATTGCATAGTCTAACAATGTCCATGTTTTATTGTTTAGCTTGTCAATGGACAACAAGTTGAAGTCCTGGAGGAAGAAGATGAGGATGAAGAGGAGGAGGAAGATGAAGAGACTGATACTCCAATGGTACAAGTTGAGGGGTTGGATGGTCAACAGTACGTCGTGCTGGAAGTAATCCAGTTACAGGATGGTGACGGAACCGAACAAACAGTAGCCGTTG
>JAANSP010003642.1:0-11049 GCA_036850745.1 Homidia socia
TCATTATTTGTTTCCCAATCAGGTATTAATTGGTGACATTGAAGAAGCAATCTGTACTCATGCTTGGTACTACAATGTGTGGAAACGGTATGGCGTCTTACCGGAAAGGTTTAATTGGCAAAGACTCAGTCCAGATGTCAGTTTCTATCCACTGCGTCCAGAACTTATTGAATCCACGTATATACTATATCGGGTGAGTTAAACGATATCATATTTTGCTTAATCCTTTCCAAAAAATGGTGATTCCCTTTTCAAACTTTTACTCCGTTTATAAAACGTTTAGGCAACAAAGAATCCTTTCTATCTGCATGTGGGGCGCGAGATTGTTCAGAGTTTAAATACTTACGCAAAGGCCAAGTGTGGATATGCAACGGTTCACGATGTCTTGGATATGAGCTTGGAAGATCGCATGGAAAGTTTCTTTCTTTCTGAAACCTGCAAATATCTCTATCTGGTAGGACTACGCTGTTTTGCCAAATACTTATAATAATAACTCGGTATATTAAAAGAATTAACGAAGCAACTAAACGAATTTGAAAAATAATTTTTCCAGCTGTTTGACGTGGACAACCCCCTGAATAACCACTTTAACAAGTACATTTTTACCACGGAAGGGCATTTGCTTCCCATTGGAGAAAAGATGCGAATCAAACCCTGGGAAGAGGATGTTTTCTCAACTTCAGCAACAATGAGCTCGTTACACGAGGAGGAAACACTATTTTTTAGAGATAAAACTCCAAAACTGAAAACCAATGCTACGCAGCCTTCGGTATGAAATAAAAAATTATGCATTTCCAATGACTAATGAGAATGAGCAACCAATGTTAACTTTCCCCGTATTCTTTTTTTTTTGGAAAATAGTGTGACGCTGTAGATGCTGCTCGACAATACCTGCTACCACTTCGAGCACCATATTATCTACAATTAACGGAGTCATTAGGCCTCAAAGAATAATATTAAACGGTCTCAGGTAGGTAACCTGATTGAGTAACGTTATTATTATTCCTCCTGGAGGAATCCTCCATCATCATAAGTTTTGAACAACAGAAACTAAACAGCCAAATATTTTTTTTGTTTTCTTTACTTTGCGTACAGTCCTTCTGTAGTCATGCTTATCTCGGAGAGAAGGACGCCGAAAAGCAGGCCTTTTCGAATTTTCGTGATATATACGCTGTAGATGCTGCTCGACAATACCTGCTACCACTTCGAGCACCATATTATCTACAATTAACGGAGTCATTAGGCCTCAAAGAATAATATTAAACGGTCTCAGGTAGGTAACCTGATGAATAACGTTATTATTATTCCTCCTGGAGGAATCCTCCATCATCATAAGTTTTGACCAACAGAAACTAAACAGCCAAATATTTTTTTGTTTTCTTTACTTTGCGTACAGTCCTTCTGTAGTCATGCTTATCTCGGAGAGAAGGACGCCGAAAAGCAGGCCTTTTCGAATTTTCGTGATATATCATAGAAGCGAAGTGGGATCAGTTTTTGCAATAATTTTAGTGATATCTAGTTATTTTACTCATTGTAATCAGTCGTATCAAAATGTCAACATACACGTCAACTTTTGTAATGGTGTCCTTATTTAATGCAAGTAAACGGTTAGAACAAGCAAACGTCAGCTAAACCTCTGTCGATAAAAATAAAACAGCAGGTATTTTAAAAAGACAGTTTTCCTCCCTTGAATCCTGTACGTAATCTACTACGCAACGTGTCATAATAATAACGTATTGGAAGAATTAGTCAACATACACGTCAACTTTTGTAATGGTGTCCTTATTTAATGCAAGTAAACGGTTAGAACAAGCAAACGTCAGCTAAACCTCTGTCGATAAAAATAAAACAACAGGTATTTTAAAAAGACAGTTTTCCTCCCTTTAATCCTGTACGTAATCTACTACGCAACGTGTCATAATAATAACGTATTGGAAGAATTGTCGCTGTGAATGAAGACAACGTCAAGTGTTACAGAGGCAGCATAAAAATGGCTCATTAGTCATTCATTATTATCTATCACCTATCTATCTATCTACATGGAACATAGTATATTCTTTTTTCACCCTGTTCCTGTACTTGATGTGTGAAAGGAGATTTACAGTGTCCTCACATTGCCCCATAGATAGTTTAGATTATTAAAGCAACTGGTATTCCATCCCCATACACATCAAAAAGGTAGGTGAGGATTTATTCCGGGTTTCCTGAGACATTATAACTCACATTTTTGGTGAAAGTTGGAAATAAGTCTGAAACATGTTTTTTAAGAATTTTTAATCCTGACTGCTAGAAGATGTGTAAATGAAAACAAAAATGTTTATTAACCACTTGGTCCATTAATATCTATGCGTCAACAAGGAATTGATACTATTATTCTTGTTACAATATATTAAAAAGATACATAGGAAAAGTGGAAATTACAATTCATAATAAATAAATAAATATTAATCAATCCAATGTACCAAATAAACTCTTGAATTAAAATAGTAATATTTAATTAATAAAATGAAAACTATTTTTTCCTATATTGTTATCATTTGAAAAATTTTGTACGCGTAACGGAACGTCAATGCGTATAATGCATAATATTTATATAAGTGTTCTTAATTAGTAGAGGTAGTTTGGAAATCGAAATGTACGTGTTATTATTATTATTATTGTTATTATTATTATTTTATTTGGTATGAAGTATTTCCTTCGCGGTACCGAATTTCAGTCTAGTTTTTTAAAGAAACGCAGTCGCTATAATCTCACTAGTGTAGAGATATCACATTATGTATATTATTATAAAAAAATACGTAATATATCATTTTGTTTAAGTTAAATAAAAATGGTCTTTGGTATAAGGATAATATTTTTTGTTAAACTGTTCACTAAATTATTGCGCTTGTACTTTAATAAAATACATGCAACTAACCAATTCGCCTGCTATCTCATTTCATGGAGAAAAACAATCAGCTCTATGGTCGGTGAGCTGTGACCAACTTTGTCTGCAGCTACATACATTGATAAATACGCTTGCATACATTGGAGTGCAATCCACACTGTCGTCTGTCGTCTACCCCGATAAACTTTCATCATAAAAAGTATTCCCTCCAATATAGCATATCATGCCAACCACGATAACTGTGTAGGTATTCAGGTTAAGAACAGCGGAACTTTCCAGACCCGTGATGACAGTTTTTGTCGACACAAATATATATGACAATTGCTTGCTTGGCTATTCCACCTAATTTTTATAAACAGTTACAATTATTTGGGGTTGCTTTATTTGCGGGACGATCACACAGAGAAAACTGAAAGTTTGTTTTACTATCTCTGAGTTTTTACCTCGCAAGCCATTTATATTTCCGTTGCAGAAGCTGAAAGATTGCTCTGTACTTTTTTCATGACACATTGAGCGAGAGAGCATTGTTCCATTTCGCATTTTAATTGGTTCGTGGAATTCATCGGTTCTATTGATTCAATTATTGCAACAGTATTTTTTGATGTGCATTGATTAACACATGCATCTTTGACTCACCTGTATTTTAAAAAGAGATAAAAATAATGTAAGCGCATAACAAATATTATTTATATATACAAAAGAATATTTTCAAATTCTTCCAACATTACACATTTCCTTCTTTTCGGGTTCAGTTTCACTGTCAGTTCTTGGCCATCTCAAAAACAGTGGAATAGTGATGCGAAGAATAAAAAGAAAAAGAATGAAGGTGGGAGCTCAGAATATAAATTAATTGAAAAGGCTACATAATCATTTCAAAATGCTGTAATTGTAACGTTGTGATATTTTTGTTATTTTTTTTTTTGTGGAAAATCTAATATGCATGTGCATGCTATCGCTGAGCTTACGAAACAGATAAATTTTTATGCTGACTTACACCCAAAACAAACCAGGCAATGTCCACATGTTTGTTGTACATCTTAGGTGGATTTGAAACAAAGTTTTGATTTTTCTCAAGATATAATGTATTCATTCGTTAAAAAGGGTGAACTCTTTCATGTAAATAAATACATTCAAGTTGCTCATTTTCCGTATGCACTTTACTATGATTCATAATGAGCAAGCTTCTCTAATAAACTTTCCTGATTGTGGACTGAGTGAATTGCTGTAGAAAGGACAACTCGTAAAAAAATTTCGACGATCCCAGCAACAAAATCATTAAAATGTAGACGACGTCAACGGGTTAGCGATAAAAAGGAGTAATAGGTTATCATCAAAACTTGTCATTGTCATCAAAATATGAAAAGTTGTACAACGTCCCGGTAAAGAATTCGAGCAAAGAGGTAGTATTTTTAGTAGAATCATTTTTAAGCAGTTGCCTGGCCCCTCCAATCATTATTACGACGGGTCATTATTAGTTAATGGGAGATTTACTGCCAATGTAAGAAGTGACAATTGTAAACATGCGATAAAATGCAAATAAAATTATTATTTGAAAGTTATCAATTATTGCACAGAAAAAGCCACCACTGGCTCCTCACAATGATGCTATCTGTATTAGGCCTCTAGTCGGCATTTACAAAAATACTTATTTTGGGCAAACAAAAAGCTATTCAAAGTCAGCAGATATGATTTTTTGGCAAGGATTAGTATACTGCTAACTTTGACAAGACATTGGTTTCATTGCAGTTTTGAATTTGCATGCCCGGCGTCAGTACCTCATCATGGTTGTTTGTTGAAAGCAAGGGTTTTTGTATGATGTTGTTTGCTGAGCGGTACTGAAAGCAAATATTGTTCGTGTGCAAGCTAAAAAACTATAAAACAACATTAATGAAGCTCTTATTTATTTAAAGAGAAAGGAAACTTTTTTGCATTAAATTTTTGTCTTTCTATTTTGATCCACATACATATTCTCAGTGTCTTGTAAAATGAGCGGGAGTTCCGTGGATCATTTTATTATTTTTTTTAATCGTCGTCAGTTACACCAGACAAGTTTTCCGTAACATTTGTTTTGCCAGTGGTTCATAATAGGAAATAACTCGTTTTACTAATGTTTGTGACCTTTTGACTTGCCATTAGCTTGATATGATATGCCTCGATTTACGACTCAGAATGCGGCGACTGTGAAAAAAATGTGTTGGAAATGACCTGGATATATATATGCAATGCTAACTATGTAATCTATGCTTTTAGCATGGGTGAAAATAAATACCAAAAATTGTCGAGAAAATCATTCCAGTGAGGCGGTAAAATTGGGGAGATGACATGATGTGACAACGAACTTAAATAAATAAATCTCAGCCAGAATGCGAATGTGTTTGTATTTGCATGAAAAAGTTACATTTTTTCCAGAATTTCCTGAAACGATAAATAACTACTTAGTCCCAAAATATGTACATACAAAGTATGTTGCAGAATTTCCTACAATCCGGGGACATGTCTGTAGTCAACTTAACATGGGAGTATAGATTACAGAAAAAAAAGGACTAAAAGATTGTAATTAAAAGCTTCCCCTTCGTTGGATTCCAGCATCACCCAACAAATTGTGGATAGCTGCCAGAGAAAAAAATGCACTTTGTCTGCTTCAGAAATGGGGCAATATGCACATGGATATTAATATTGACATATTACAGGGTGGAGAAAACAAATTTGACACTATTTTTGCTTAAAATGCACACATAATACCTACCTGCATCCAGAAAACAAATAAAGAGACATACATAATTTACTTTGGGCTTAAGCATGCATGTTTTACTATGCACTAAAGTGTTGCAGAGGGTTTTTATAAAACAATTTTATTTTTTGCTTGTACGTTGAATATTGATATAAATATTGATAAAATTAAGTCAACACAGCATTTTCCTATGACTGTCTGTAATTTTTTCTCATTTGCGTAAAAGACTCACATTGATCATTTCTCCCGATGCTGCTGTTAAAAGACCTTGTTTTCGAGTAAACAGGTAAAAGAGTAAACGTTCAGAGATGCAGAGGGTTTTTATAAAACAATTTTATTTTTTGCTTGTACATTGATATTGATATAAATATTGATAAAATTAAGTCAATACAGCATATTCATACGGCTGTCCGTAATCCTTTCTCATTTGCTTAAAAGATTCACATTGATCATTTCTCCCGATGCTGCTGTTAAAAGACCTTGTTTTCGAGTAAACAGGTAAAAGAGTAAACGTTCAGAGACAAAGTATCTGATTGCACTGTGCAAATGCCATACTTTACTTTAACATAATAATAGACTACTTTTACTTTTGGGTTTACCAGGTACTTTTATATTTGTACGTATTGTCCCATCGCCTATTCTCATAAAATTTGCTTGTGGAAGGCTGTGGCAGTTCCAAAGATATCGGCGAACAGGGGACGGGGTGATAATCAGTAAATAATAATAAAATTGGTTTTAAAGCAAAAAAATTAAATATTGCTTTTGTTACAGTTAGTTCAAAATGACACTTTAGGCCTTATTATTTCAACTGTTCTGCACAAAAGAAATTGGTGTATCAATCATGATATTTTGAAGTAATACTGGAACACAGCATACAATCAATTTAAAGTAAACAAATATCATGAGACAGCAACAGCACAGATTCACTGAAAAATGAGTCAATTTATTTCCAATTCGTTCGCTCTTCCTGCGTAAACCTGTTCCTGATTTAAAACTCAATTCAGATATCTAAACGATATGAATGATCATCATTGGCTGTGGAATTGTTGTACATTCCTAAATGACTTTTACGCTAAACGAGGTTCCATATTATCAAGTTGTAATCACGTGTACGCTTCAATAACTTAGTTGTTGGAATTCTTATGATGATATTGATGAACAAAGTATTTTCGAGGGCAAATGTAAAAACTTTATTTTACATGAATAATAAGTACATTCATAGTTTTGCATATTCACAAACTATATTACTTAAATTACTTGAAAAAAAACAGGCATATTCACTATGATCAAATATTGTGTTTATCCAGTATACTGCCTACTTACTACTGCGTAAAATACGTTTGACGACATCTCACATTTTGTATTATTATGAATTTCATCAATTCTTGCAATTTGTCCTTATTTTTTGCATTATACGACGTGCTACTGACTGATGATCTTGGTGATCTCATGAAAAATGCATTAATGATGATGGCGAAGCAAATTATCGGTAATTTAATGCAACGGTCAAAAAATTCTTAAAGTCAACCAACCAGATTGACCCTGTTTGGAACCCTATCTCTATCTGTTGTCTGTATTTTTCATCAAATCCATCAAGTTAACTTCATTTTTTAGGGTTTATTTACACAAAACAGAATTACTGTTTGTACTGTCACAGTAGCAAATGAAAAATAAATATACAGTATAATGTAGCTTAGCTACTTACTTTAAAAAAATTACTTGTTTGCATGCTTTAAAACGTTTTTTTCTATTTGTAAAAGTTGTAAGCTATAGTAGGCGGATATGAGTATGCAAGATTTTCGCTAAATATTGTGATTTGAAACGTCTGCGAATTCCGTTATTATTGCGTATTGTTTGCAAGAAGATGAACTAATGGAATTTGGGACACGTGTCATGATGTAAATGCGCATTAGTTATTCATTATTTTAACGTTATATTTCATTAGTCATCAGTCTGAAAATGAATTTCTCCTCTATTTTGAGCTTCTATCCGTTTTCAGTATTTTCATCCCTCACCATATTATAAAATCATTAAATCTGTTAAGAAACTGATTCCTTCGCACGTGACATGCTCTATTAGCACCTTGCCTCGTGCCATTTCAAGTCATTTATTTAGGGCCTTTATTTGGACATTGATAAACTTCCTGGATTTAGAGCAAAATCAAAAATCGAAAAAAGATTAGCTTATAGGAAATAATTAGCATTGACATCAAGAAAATGTAAATATTAAGAGAAGCATTTATGGGATTAACTTCAATAATCCTTCACCTTTATCTTCTCTCAAGAAAGTAGCTTGGCCTGACTTGGTAGTTTCTGTCAGTCATCAACAGCAGTAAAGTGCTAAATTCTTCTCCAGATCAGACGATCATAGTGCATAATTATCATTATATTGGGTTCATGTACTTTTAGCTTATTTTCCAAAAGTCAAATCCATCCATCCATAAATGTCCACTTATGTATAATGCTGATTCCACATCTGCTTGTGAAAACAACAAAGGGGCAACTGTATCTGATGATGAGGTACACCTGCGTTGTGTGTAATGATGGTACTGCAACTTGCAACTGTTGTGTAAGGTACTCCAGCAGCATACAGGTACATTAGCATGAGACCGTAATCGAGGAATTGGACTCGCTAGCGTAGGGGAGAAGAAGTCTCAAGTGTAAAAACGAATAAAATAAATATTGTGCATGGTTTTAAGGGAAAATATAATATGAGCGCTATGAGAGTGTTGGGTAAAAAGAAGGGGAGAATACAATATTTTCAGTTTCTTCACTCCAGGGCCATTCGTATTTTGTTTTACACATGTCTTCTCATGAAATGCACTTAATGTTGTTCAGTGCAAAGCAAAGAAATAAAAGTTATTAGAAAACTGAGCGCTCATCCATATTCTTGTACAAAATGATCATCCATTTTTGGAAGACTGCAATTTGACATTTCATTATATGCCATCAACCTAACATTATATCCTCTGGAATTTACTTTAGAAAGATGAGACAAGGGAAATGAGTTCAATCAACGCATGAAAACTAAGAGTAACGACTATTTAATAGCTTGTATGCATACTGACATGCAACTAGGTACTTCAATATCGAATAAATTTTACTGATAAACCTGATAACTGCATAATATTTTCAGAGCAGACAGCCCAGTTGAATAATTGTACGCTTAAAAAACTATTTTATTTTTCTCTTCGAAGCTTCAGACAGCAGGCATCGTATTTTATGCGCGGGTGAACTACTGTCTGGCACAAAAATTATCAAAGTAATTGTGCAATAAAATGTTATGTATTTATTTATAATGACGCATATTCAAGACTTGCTGAAAGTATAGTGCACATGGTGAAAACAGACACAATCATGATATTAGTATTGTAGGAAGTTTAGAAAGAGTTCAAGTAAAAACTACTCATCATCTTGTTTGAAAATCTTTAAAAAAAATTGTGCACATACACAAATATATCAACCTATGGTGGTAACATAGGTATTTACAATACTTGAATCCAGTTCAACCAAGTCGGTCCTGTTTCATGTTTATTATTAACAACTTAAACATTACATGCTTGTACTATTTATGCTCATCAGTCATGAAGGAGTTGAGATTGCAACACAAAAAATGCAAAAGATTTAAAGTAGACTATGTGCATTTTCTATGTTCTCGTAAACTGCATACACAGAAACATAGCGCACCATCGCGCCACTGCCCCGGAGAATGTTGTGTACTCTGAAAATAAATGCCCACAAAACTTGTCATTTTTCTCGTTAAAAAAGAGGTCGTAAAATGTTTCCCTCGTAAATGAATACATTTATAATAATATTGCTGATATGCGCAAAAGATGATAGTTTCGATTACGGAACATCAGCATGCTAACGTGGTCAACAAGATGAAAGTTATATGCACTTCGATAAAAATATGTTTTTCAATTTCAATTTGGTTTGGTTTGCTCAAGAATAAAGGGTTTCAATGAATAAAAATAGATTACATTATTATCCAACCATATTGTATTTACAATATTTGCATTTGATGACCGAAATTCCAAGCCGCCATTATTTCCTCGAGATGCTCCTCAATTTTCATAGCCATTACTTGGTATTACACATGAAAGCAAAAAAATGATTTAATACTACAATGCTGCACACAATGCCAGCACGTGCGCAATTAAATTGCTTTATGTTGAATTCTGGAATTGGATATTTTATGTAGAAAGAGAAGCATCAGCAAGAGTGATTCTTTTTTCTCCATCTGTCTTCCGTTATGCAGATACCAGACACATAAATGGTCTTCTGTCGTGAAAATCGGTTTATATCGTCTACCTATACAGTGAGCTACGAAAGAGATAATGTGGGCTGAATATATGCATACATAAAATCCGCCGTTTTTTTGCAATTTTGTTCGTTAGGACTTGTTTTTTTAAGATAATGACTATTGTGTAAGAATTAGTGCTTGTGATTCACAAGTTCTATTGCAAGTGATTATTGGGCAAAGCCTACTACTCCCACACGATTTCTTTCAATTTTTCTTTTGAGGATGCACAGAAGAAATGTCCGATAAGGTAAGCAAACATTCAAGGGAAAGAAGCATCGAAAAAGTACTTTGTTCGCTGAATCAGCTAAAAATCTCGCGCTTCTGGCATATCCCATAAAAGGATTTTAATATAACAAGTTGCATGGGTTCAGTAACGTATATAATAACGATGGTGGTAATACAGGCAAAAAGAGTTCACCAATTTACATCAGAGATTTCGGACACAATAATTTCAGACGCTACAATGGAAACACGGTTACGTGAGGCTGATGTGTGGGAAGAAGTGAGTGGGATGCATTGAGGAATGCATACAAATATAAGCACATATTGAGTAAACTTTAAATAATAGGTGTATCATTTTCGTCGCTCTGGAAGAATTGTGCAGGGAAGAAAAATAAGACGAGTTGAGCTCATGTACCATATTATTGCAATTTCATCATTGTAAAAAGCATAAAAAAGATAATAGAAAAACATGAGAGATGTTCCTGGGAAAAGAAGCCATTTGTGGGATTTTATTCTCAGCAGCGAAATGCAATAAAATTTTACATAAAAAAGAAGATGAAAAGCACTTGTTGTGAATGGTATTAGAGGCGTATAATTTTTTTTTAGCTTGAAGAAGAGTCTTTTCACTTTGTTTGTTCCACACACTTGAAACTTGAGAGTAAATTCACCATGGTCGTTATCTTCATGGAGGAGTTCACACTGATGGGCTTCGTCATTGGAACATTTCCGGTCACAGAAATTTCTTTCATTATTTGCTGTTGCATACAACCACAGTAACTTTTATGCATGGATCTCTTCTTCGTTTTTCGACCAAAGTATCTTTTTTAATCACTGGAATTTTTTATCTGATTTTCTGAATACCACACTGTTTGTGCATTCTGGGAAGAGAAGGGGTTGATATTATTGC